>CAJNSZ010000326.1:25863-70196 GCA_905329745.1 Rotaria sp. Silwood2 | reverse complement strand
ATAATTATGTTTCTCAAAAGTAACTGTGTTGGACAAAATACTTTCACATAATCACTCCACTACAGTCCTGGTATACCTTGAAAAGATTCATGCAATTTTTTTGTGCATTGAGCGAAACGGCTCTTCAGGAACGGTGGAAGTGGTCTAAAATGTCCGATTTCTCTTTAGACTGTCTGTTTATGGTTTTCGAAATCCCGGAAATCTCTACTGGTTTTCTGAAACCTTGAGCTTTTTCAAATGCTTTTTAGAGTTTCCGGTAGGTTTTTCGCGAGTTTAGCAACGCTTTCTCGGAAACCTATAAAGGCTTTTATATCGTGACAACTCAAAATCCTTTATAGGATTGAGAGAAGACCTTTTTTATTTATTCTCTATAGAGATAAGGGATAGGTTTGAATAACGCCACACCTTATCCATAGAACTGAACAGTTTTTATTAAAAAATCATAAAAGATTTCGTTCATTTTTTGTGAAACCACTTTTCAGTGAGTACCATTTTGAAGACTTCGGGTAGCAGTCAGCATCAGAATCTTTAATAATGTTTTGAACAACTCCCTTTTTTTGAAAGTAGGTCTTATGTATGTTTTCCTCTAAGAATAGGAATTGTTAGGAACACATGTTTTAAAGTTCTTCTTACAAGAGAGGGTCTCCATCTGATCCATGTCGGTTTCAATGACATTTTTTCTATATGTCGAGATCATTCTTAGAAAAATCTTGACAGGGTTTGGGCTGATAATGTTTTCTCCGGAGGCTATGACGATTTTACTGATGTTTCGGCCTATGGGAAGGTATTTACAAAAAAATTGGATGACAACATTTTGACCTGTTATTTTGTCCATAGATAGACCCCATAGTCCTCAGTGTATGCTAAAAGTTTCAGCGAACAAAAATGTTTGGTTCTCGAGAAAATGGGTGTCGAAGAAAACTCCGTTTTTCTGAGCCCTCTGCGAAATGTGGGTTTTTCTTACAAATTCATTATCTCGAGAAGCAAGCACCTTGTTCGCTCAAACTTGTAGCGCTTGCAAGGGTCATGCGGGCTACATATTGGCAAAATCTCAGGTCAAAATTTTGTTATCCGATTTATTGTAAATATTTCGCTTTAGGCCGAAAAACCATTGAAACTGCCATAACCCTCGTAGGAAGCACCATTAGCCCAAATCCTCTTAAAATTTTTCTTAGAATAACTATCCCAACGTAGGAACAAAATATGATTGTAAAACGCAGTGGACCAGTTGGGGATCTTTCCTCTCTAGTTATAATTCACATATACTGACGTATACATGTCTTATTATAAGCTTTTAGTATAAATAACTAAAACTATGTCTTCCTCCAGGATTTTTTTTATACTGAAATGGCTCTGGGTAGGGGTGTGGGTTGTGGGTGTGGGCGGAGACGGGGGAGGTGGGGTTGAGTGTTGAGTATGGAAGTGAGCGTGGGTGTGGATGTAGCAGTGGGTGTGGACGTGGATGTGAGCGTGGACGTGGATGTGGGTGTGGACGTGGATGTGGGTGTAGACGTGGATGTGGGTGTTGACGTGGATGTGGGTGTGGACGTGGATGTGGGTGTGGATGCGAAGGTGCAAGTAGGTGTAGGTGTGAAGGTATAAGTGGGCGTGGGTATGGATGTAGAAGTTGGTATGCGTGTGAAGGTGGAAGTGGATGTGGTTGTGGATGTGTTGTTCGGTGTTCTCTTCACCTACACTTACACTGATACCCCACATCCACATCCACAACCACATGTGCACCTACACACACTCACACTCGACGCTCGCTCCCACAAAGGTCGAGGGACGTTTTAGGTGCATTTCAGCCCAATTAGAAGGTGAAGGTAGATGCATTTGAATCTTTCAGCAATTGCTTAACTAGATCTTAGTAGTAATCGCTTAAAATTTCAGCTTGATCCGTTAAAATTTCCCCTCATTTCAATCCATGAAAAGTATATACCCTAAATACAGATAAAATTGTCTACAAGGGTAACATTGGGAACCTTCGTTCTCTGGTATTTGATTCAGACTCACGGTGATTTTACTAGACTCCTTCCGAATCAGTTAGGGCCACAATATTGCAACGACATGAGGTGAAGGAAAACCTGCCGTGATATCACTATGAAGTACAAGGTTCCGGAAATTCATGAAAAAATGCTTATGGGAAGTAATATTGTTGACCATCGTTCTCCCCTATTTGATTCTGATCCAGAGTGATTTTTCTAGGGTCACTCCTAATCAATGGAGGCTACAATATTGCAACGAAATGACGTCAAGGAAAACCTGCTGTGATACCACTATGGAGTACATAGTATCCGAAATCGTTGGAAAAAAGAGGTCCAAACAGATCACGTTTTAAAGACCTCCACGACCTGCCAGGGCCTCTCAAATTTTTCGAGCGTGTACAATCATGATAACAGACTAGAAACCAGAGGTCCGAACAGGACACTAGGGCTATTGCTCAACCTGATTCTGACCCGCCCATCATAGACGTCACTCATTGTTTTCATACAGGTGCAAGTCAGAGGACCAAAGAATTTTGCACCTATCGACTTGCCTGTGCCTATCACTTTCACTAGTCTTAAAACCATGGATGATGCCTATGGCAGGTAGCTCAAGAGCAGGTTGAGCAATAGTGCTAGTGTCCTGTTTGAGCTTCTGGTTTCCAGTCTATGATCATGACTGTACTCGCTCGAAAAACTTGAGAGGTCCTGACAAGTCGTGCAGGTCTAAAAAATGTAACCTGTTTCGACTTCTGTTTTTCAATGATTTGGATACTATGCAGTTGTTAGTGATACCAGGGCAGGTTTTCCTTGACGTCATTTCGTTGCAATATTGTAGCCCCAACTGATTAGAAGTGGTCCTAGGAAAATCACTCTGGGTCTGGATGAAATAGTCGAGGACAAGGTTCATCAATGTTACCCACCGTAAGCACTTTTTCATGAATTTTGGGAACCATGCACTACATAGTGATAACGCGGCAGGTTTCCCTTCACCTCATGTCTTTGGAATATTGTAGCTCCAACTGATTTGGAGTGATCCTAGACAAAACAGTTTGGGCCTGAATGAAATAGTGGAGAACGAAGGTTCCCAATGTTACCCCTGTAGAGAATTTTATCTGTATTTAGGGTATATACTTTTCATGGATTGAAATGAAGGGAAAGTTTAACGGATCAAGCTGGAAATTACAGCGATGGCTACTAACATTTAGTTGAGCATTCGCTGAAAGTTTCAAACAAAACTACATTCACTTTCTAATTGGGCTGAAATGCACCTAAAACGTCTCCTCTTCTTTCAACTTATAATATTTATCTTCTACAATGCTAGATTACAACTTGATACTGTCAATTTGCTCTCTTTCTGACGAGGGAACATATGCAAGTGTAAAAAATCTTTTGAGTTCGGACTCTGTTCATAAGGTAGACCTCAGGGAGCTTTGAAAAACCCTAAAAGAATAAAGGCTGTTGGGTTTTCTGTCCAGAGTTACAGGTATTGTACTGGAATTTTAGCCTATGGCATGATATATACCAACAAATTGAATGATTGTATTTCGACCTGATATTTTGCCTACAAGCAGATCTATTTATGAGTAGAATACCCTGAAAATTTCCGCTGAAAAGAATGTTTCCTTCCTGAGATATTTAAGTCCCAAAAATGACTGTTATGCTACAAAAAATGCTAAAATTTTCTGTTTTTTCAGACTTTAATATCTCGAGAAGAAAATATTCTTTTGAGCTGAAATTTTCAAGGCATTTTATTGAAATGTAGACCTATCTATGGGCAAAATATCAGGTCGAAATACAATCATTCGATTTGTTGGTATATATCATGCCACAGGCTAAAATTCCAGTAAAGTACCTGTAACTCTGGACAGAAGGCCTAACAGCCTTTATCCTTTTAGGGTTTTTCATAGCTCACTGGGGTCTACCTTATGAACATAGTCCAAACTCAAAAGATTTTTTACACTTGCATATGTTCCCTCGTGAGACACGAGAACTGATTTCCACTTCTGTAGCCATCGGTGAACTGACGAGGGAACCTTTTCAACTGTCCAATTGCTTTTGAGTTCAAACTCAGTGTGAGAGATAGACACCAATGAGGTATGAAAAGTCCCAAAAGAATAAGTACCCATAGGCCTTCTGTCCAGACTTATATGCATTTTACTGAATTTTTAACCTATGCCACGTTATTTTCCAAAAAACTGAATGATAATATTTCGAGCTGAGATTTTGCCCAGAGATAGGTCTATGCACTAATAGAATGCCCTGAAAATTTCAGCTCAAAAGAATCTTTCAATCTCAAGATATTAAACACCCAAAAACCGCGCATATCCCGCGGACGATGTTAGACTTTTTTGCTTTTTGCGTGTTTAGTATCTTGAGATTGAAAGATTCTTTTGGGCTGAAATTTTCAGGGCATTCTATTGGTACATAGACCTATCTCTGGGCAAAATCTCAGCTCGAAATATTATCATTCAATTTTTTGGAATATACCGTGTCATAGGCTAAAAATTCAGTAAAATGCATATAACTCTGGACAGAAGGCCTATGGGCACTTATTCTTTTGGGACTTTTCATACCTCATTGGTGTCTATCTTTCACACTGGGTTCGAACTCAAAAGCAATTGGACAGTTGAAAAGGTTCCCTCGTCAGTCAATTTCGGATGTATTGCTTTTTTTTCGCTATTTTTCTGTTGGTTGTTCTCATTGGATTTTTAATAAGCAGTGAAATCTATGGAAGAAAAACGAGTGAACATTAAAGCAGAACTCACCAAAATATATAAGAGTTATAAGAAAAAATTGATTCACGAGAAACTTAATGAAGGGTATAAACTGGATAAGCAATTTCATTTGTCAGTGCCAACCGAAATAAAGTACATCGCACGTAAGCATGGCCTACCAGATGATAAATATGAACAGATTTGCAATGACTTGATAGATAATAATGTGAACGATTCCATTAAACTATGTCTTGCTCAGGCTATAAAATATTCTATTAAAAAAGGATTTCTCCCTATAGAACTGAAAAGACTGATGACCATACTAGAAAATACTGTTTCTGCTGGTATGAAATCCGAAATCATATGGGCTTTAGGTTATCAGATTAAAAACTCTCACCGCAAAGATTTTGACAGCATGATCGACCGAAATTTAGTAGAACAGATTAAAACTATAGTAAATAGCAACGGTAAGGAAATTAATAGTGAATCTTTAAGTTTCTTGTATGAGCAAATTAATGATCAACAATATGCAAATGACAATATTTATCGACCAAAGATTCAAATACAATTGAAAGTATTTGCAAATTACCCTAAACGACAGATAAGAGCAGCAGTAACAAAAACTCAACAAACAAGTAAAGTAAAATATAAAAATAGTCAATTCGAAGCATTGACTGATACCTCAGATTTGGTGGATCTTCTGACGATTAGAAAAAGAAACATTGAAATTGACTCCGACAAAGAAATTCTTCCAAGCACGCCGGATTTGAAGGGAAATGATAGACGATTCTTCGATGATACTTATGATACAGTCTTAAGTTTGTATAACAGAATGAAAAATGGTATACAAATAAAAGCAGAAGATAGGGACGACTATTTACCGTCGAGATTTTTAGGATTTCACAAAAAATTTATTTTTTGCAGTATGCTGCTGATAAAGACACTAGCTGCAGATAGAATGATTGCTGAGATATTTGATAAGATATCAAAAAAAAAGAGATTAAACGCAAACACAATAAATTTACTTGTGGAATGTTTTGACAGCACTAAAGAGTTAGAAGAGAAAGTTTTTAAAAATTTCCAAATCACGGGAATAATAGGGAAAGTTTCTGAACATCTTATTCTGATTCTGAGAGTACTTATTAATCAAGAAATCCAGAATGCCAAAAAAGATGAATTTTTAAAAGAATATCTACAACTTAGTAGCATTCAACATGAAATGGGCAGTCAAGAACAAGTTGAAATTATCCATCTTCAATTAAGAAAAATAAGACTCGCAGCAACTTCAGCATTTTATAATTGCATACAGTGGAATAGCGAAATTCTAACAGATGAACGATGCAAACACATAAATGAAAAATGGTTGCAAACCAATGATAATGAATGGAAAGAAAAGCTAACAGAAATATTAGTCATGAAGAACGATAAAAATATTGTACATTGTAAAGAAGTGCTTGATAAATTTTTGAAGCTGCTCGAAACCGGTAAGGGTGTAGAATCATTCATAGAGCATATTTACCAGCAAAGCAGGGATAAGACACTATGTCAAGAATTATTTAACGAAGGTATAATAACGACCATAATCCATTTACTTGATAATAAATGTGATTTAAATGAAGAGATGGTAATAAAAGTGTGTGAGACGATTAATAGTTATCTTGCACTTAGGTCTTCTGGTGGCTTGAATAAACGTCAGCTGAGAAGTTACGTTCATTTCTTAGATAATTTGAAATACAGTGAACGTGCTAAAGCCGAAGGATTAAAATCAATAGTTTTAACCATTGAGAAAAATAAAGATTTGCCTGAATTTGTGATCGAGAGACTTCCTGAATACATTAACAGAGGCAGCAATAAAGTTGATATACTTTGTATTCTGATAATCGAAATTCTTTCTGGATACAAAATCATAAAAGCTGTTGATAAATTATCCGAAAAATTGTTAGAAGACTGGGTTTTAGTTCGAGATGATGATGATATTAGTTTCGAGCATAGTTCACAAGAATATCGTAGTTGTCAATCCGTATCATCAATTGTTGCTAAAATTTTTGTTAATTCCTTGCGACAGAATGCTGAAATAAACGATAAATCGATTGAAAATCTTGTCAAAGCAATTGATTGTGATGATAGACAAACTTGTATTTTATCAGCAAAAGCATTATATTTGGCCTCAGAAAGACATACCATTAGAAATAGCGCCTTATTGGCATTACGAGAACATGTTGACAGTAATATATCCGACGTTTCTGTCTATTCAACAGTAGCTTACGCTCGAGGTTTGAGGAAGTTATCATCAGCCAAAGAACCTATCATGAAAAGTCACATTGACTTTTTGTCCAACATTTATGAACGTGAAGAATTACAATTAGAAGCAGAAAACTTTACTGTATTAGTTAACACAAGTATTCTAACTATACTGTCAAACGAAGCGGAAAATTATCAATTTGAGGAGAATATTTTTCCAATTTTCAACCATATTTTATCGTTAGAAAATAACTATTTATCAACAGCAGTAGAAATACTTATCAAATACTCAAGTAACAGGTCTAATATTCCTGAGAGTACCATTTTTGCATTAGAGAATATCGCTAACACAGCTGGGTTATCCGATAGAGTTTTACAATTATTGGAAAATATAGTTAATAAGCATAGAACAATTACTGAAAAACTTTTGCATGTTGTAGCTGATAACTTTTATTTATTAGACAACGATGTAATACGAAAAAAATCCTTTGATATCTTGGATATGGCCAATGATAATCAAGATATATCAGATGAACTATTCGATATATTGGAATTAGAAAGGGCAAGTCGCGCTATCAGGAGCACGTTAGATGATACTAGTGATTCTATTCCTTATTTATGCGAAAGGACTGAGGAAGGAAAAAAGGTTACGAAAAGCTTTTTCCAAGCTTTAACTAAAGTAGAATCTGATTCATTGATACGCAATGAAAAGATCTTAAACATTTTGTTATATGTTTCAAAAAATGGACAGATGATACCAAATGATTTAATTAATAAGCTTGAAGAGGTATTCAATCCGCGACTTAAACAATCTTTCTTGATTAAAATCTTTGAAAAAATAGTTGAAAATAACCAGAATGTATCGGAAGAATTTTCAAGGAAACTAAAAATTGCTTTGGAGAATCTAGAGATTTCAAATGATGCTTTATTCATTTTTCTACTTCAAGGACAAAAAGGTAAAAATCTACCTGAAGAGGTCATTCATAAAATTCTTCAGAAGTTTTTATTAACAGAAAGTCCATCAACTATGCATCAATATCTTCCTTTTATATGTTCTATTATCGATAAGAATGTTCAACTCGAACGTCGTAAACAAAATCCTCCTCATGATACAAATAAGAACAGATTCAATACAAGTATAATCTGTCTTGTTCAAAAAGCTTTAGTTCACGCTCTTAAAACAAATGATCCAGAAGTTATTCTTAAAAGCATAAGCGGATTTAAAACACTAATTTCACTTCCTCAAATTGAACTCGACCAAGAAACTATTGAACTACTTTTACAAATAATACACAATAACGTCTGCAATGAAAGCATAACAGAAGGTATTGGCGAGTTATTAAAACGTTCTAAATTAGAAGGTAATCAAGAAGTGAGATATAAATCTTTTTTTTTGGAATACGATTCAAATGGTGAATTTTTATATGTATTGAATAAGTTGAAGGAACCAATATTACTCAAGCAATATTTTGAGAAGATTAATTCAATCATTAATGAGAGTACAGACCTAATATTTCAGGCTCTAAGCATTTTACTAAAATGTTCAAATAAGGAAAGAATTCCGAATGAATTACTAGACAGTGTCGTTGATTTATTAAGAAGAACTAAGTCAGAACAGGTCAACTCAATGTGTTGGAAATTAATATCTGAAATAGTTAAATCAGGAAGAACTGTTACAGATGAAATTATATCACTTATTGTTGATCAGAAAGAAGAAAGAAAGCCAATAGTTATACTCACATACGTGTCAAAAAATCAACCGATCTCGGAAGCACTGCAAGAGAAGATAAATTTATCATCGCACATTCATTCAACGGCAAGTATCGACCTAGAAATCCTCCATAAACTTTTAAAAAATATACAGCAGGAATTTGATGAAAGTAGAAAAATTTCTAATTCATCTATTGACCATTTACTTGCATGCAATATTTCAGATGGATGCATTCATAATAATCGAGAATTAAAAGAAAAATTAGCAGATATTTATGCCTTAATTCTAATAGATACTTTTGATGATCGCGTGAATCCATTCATTGACGGCTTAGAAAAAGCTATTCTATCAGAAATTGTGACAAAAAATATTTTAAATGCGTATAAAGAGATCATAGAACGAACACAATGCAAAACAAACAATTTTCCCCGTGTACTCGATTTCTTTAATGATATCTTAAGCCAGAATAATAATGCAGAATTCTATTTTGACATTCTTATATGCATTGCTCTGGCATCTCAATTTACACAAATTTCAGAATTAAAACATCTAGAGAACAATCTTGCTAATAGTAGTGAAATGATTCGGAGTTGGGCATTTAGGGGTCTAAGAGCAGCTCATGAGAAGGGTTTGAACTCTGCAGTGTTTATCAAATGGTGTGATGACGTCATTAAAAAGCTAAAAGAAGAAGCTCGAATTGAAGTAGATAAGGATTGGGATCTACTAGAAACTATAGTTTCATCTAACTTCTGCGATTTTAGTAAGATCTGCGTCACGTCCAGAGATCATTTGTACAGAGAACTTTTAATATTTGATTTAGTAGAAAGATTTAAAACGAACAAGGAGCAACTGGATCACGCTTGGTCTCATATTGAAGAACACAGAGAGTACGCGAATGGTAAAAGTACGATAATATTGCAAAAGATACAACGTTTTTTAGTAAATAATCCTATTTCGCTTGATGAATTCTATCAAACGATACAACTTTTAAAAGACATTGCTTTTGAAGATGCACAAAACACTTTATTGAAAAGTAGAAATCCAGTTAATGATATGAAAAATAAATGCCTAGCAGTAATGATACATCACCGTTTAGCTGGCAAAAAAGATATCAGACTAGAATATATTGAAGGCTTATCTTGTGATATGATGTCGAAATTCAACTTTGATCTTAGTCGAAAGATGTTACATGCACTAAAAAGTATTGGGAATTTAGGAGAGTTTGAAGAACTTCTAAAATTTGCTAAAGCAAATCAGATCAAAATATCTGACATTTATGTAGAGAATGGAGCAATTTCTATATTTAGAAGATCGCTAGAAATAAAATTTTTGGGAAATCATATAGAAAATGTTAATAAGTTTAAATTAGCCACTATTCTAGATAAATTATTAGACCGAAATTGGCCATTTGAATACTTAAATGATTTATTCAAAGTCTTTACAGAATCAAATTATCAGAACAAAGTAAAATATTTTGTTCAAGTTCTCAAAATTGTATTAGATTATAAAATTTCTTTGGCAAATAAGGAAAAAATTTTGATAGTTTTGAGAAGTCTACCAGAAGAATGGCCAATAAAAGTGTATGAAATTGCCATTGAAGAGTCTTTTTCCAATGAAATTCAGCAGAAAAATTCACAAGAATTAGTTGACGAATTCATTATTCAAAATTCTCATTTTAAATATTTAACCACAGAAAACCTAGTAGATTGGATAGAAAGAATTAAAAATCCATCATCGACTTCTTTGTTTACCAATGAAAAAGACGATACTGGGTTTTTACCATTTAATAACTCTATTAGTATGTGGACAGAAGCGAATATTCAGCTCTGGGCAAATTTAGTGAAAAAGAAAGCTAATGGCTATAGAAATCAAGATAGTTTTATTATAGAAGCATTAACAGTAATAAAGCGAGCAACTTTATTAGATGCTAATTTTAACTTAACGGATACTCAAATTTTGAGCTGTTTAGTCGCTTTAAATTCGAATAATAAGAAAGGAAGATTATTACAAGTTGCAACGGGTGAAGGTAAGTCGATAATAGTAAGTGTATTAGCTGTATTTCATGCTTTAAAGGGTAAAAAAGTAGATATCATAACTAGTTCGCCAGTGCTTGCTGAAAGAGATGCAAAAGAAAAGGCTCAATTCTATAAAATGTTCGGTTTTGATTGTAGTCATAATAATGATAAGGCTGTTTATTTGTCGGGTCCAAAAGTTTGTTATAAAAAGGATATTGTTTATGGTGAAGTAGCACAGTTTCAATTCGATACATTAAGAACAGAATATGCCCAGCTTAATACATTAGGAGAGAGAAAATGCGATATTGCAATAGTTGATGAGGTAGATGTTATGCTTATTGATGATAGTTCGAAGATCGCCAGACTTGCAACAACTATCGCCGGCATGGATCAGTTGCAGATAATTTATCATTTATTATGGAATCAGCTTTTATTGTTACAGAATAAAATTATTCAGCTAGACGGCAAAACATATTTATTTTACGGAAAAATAAAATTTGAACAAAATCGATTTGTTCTAGAAAGTGCCGATGACCAAGGAGATATATTTCTCATTAAAGATTTAAAAGCTTATCTAGCTTCTGTTTCGAATATAAGTCATATTGGATTAAGAATTCCAGATGGTGATGAATTTGATAAGTTCATTGAGAATAATTTGGATACCCATATTAGGAAGATTATTAAAGAAAAGCTGAAAATACCGAAAAACTTTGAAAATTTTGTTGATACTCAAATACCTAAATGGATAAATAGCGCTATAATAGCTTTGGTCTATCAAGAAAACGTACATTACATTGTAGATGAAGGTTTGATTAAACCAGTCGATTATAACAGTACAGGTGTCGTACAAAGTTCTTCAAATTGGAGTGATGGATTACATCAATTTTTGCAACTGAAACATAATCTAAAAATGACATCTGAAACTTTTACTACTAATTTTCTTTCTAATGTAGGATATTTTAAAAAGTATGGTTCGAATTTATTGGGCTTTACAGGCACATTAGGTTCAGAAAGAGCTAAGCAAGTATTAGAAAACATTTACAACGTAGATTTAGCTTTCATTCCTAGTCAACGTAGAAGACAATATGTCTCTTTTTCTGATATTATACTATCTAATGATGCAGATTGGCTCGAAGAAATCTGCAATTCTGCAATTAATGAGTCGAATAAAGAAAGAGGAACTTTGATAATTTGCGAGACAATCGATCATTGCAAAATTATCTCAGAAGAACTTCTTAAACGAAAATCTCGCTCGAGTGCGATTAAACTTTACACAATGAATAATATGAATCAAGAACAGAATATTAAAGTAATATATCCTGGAGAAATAATTGTTGCTACTAATCTAGCAGGACGTGGTACAGATATAAAAACGGATGAAATAGAAAAACAAGGTGGTCTTCATGTTATTGTAACTTTTATGCCAACAAATCGACGTGTTGAAGAACAAGCATTAGGCAGAACTTCTCGACAAGGTAAACGAGGTACAAGTCAAAAAATACTAAATGCAATTCATTTAATTCACTACAAAAATTTCGACATAGACAAAATCACACAGCTTAGAGATGGATATGAAAAGGGCATGTTAGATGATTTTGAACAAAATGAATTAAAAGTAATTAATTTAAAAGATGAACTTTTCAAAAGATTTTGCTCGTTATTATACGAAATACGTATGAAAATTCGAAAAAAAACTAAATCTTTGACAGCGGTGAAAGATACTCTCAAGGATCTATTCAAGCATGTGAATCCTTCTGTTGTTGAGTTGAACACATTACTTAGTATTGAGGAACAATGGGCGGTGTTTTTACGTAAAATTGATAATGCAAAATCACCCATCGACTGCACCAAAATTCATTCTGAGTTTGATGATTTTAGCAAGGAAGTAAACGAAGATTATGAAAAAGGCCGTACTATAAAAAATCCTTACTATCACGTCATCATCGGTAATGATTTAGTTATCAACGATTCATCATTCAATAGTAAATATGATGAAGCAATGGAACATTTTGATCGAGCCATAGAGCTTGATCGAGATCATTGTGCAGCTGCATTTGTTGGAAAAGGATCGCTTTTACTAAAAGGTAAAGAAAGAATCGTGTTTTCCAATCAACAAGAATTAGGCTACAAAGATACAGCTATTGGATTATTTGAAAGTGCACGGGAAATTTTAATCGAGGAAATGGATTCATTAAAATGTATACATATACTTCTAGCGAATCGATGCTCCGTTGCGAATACTCCTCTATATAAACAGTTATTTGAGAAAAGTAAGATTTTAGCTACTTATTGTAATCATATCAAGACTCTTATAGATGTTATAAGGAAATCTCAAAGAATAATTCAAATAAGAGAAATAATAGATTATTCGAATCAAAACAATCACATGTTAGAAGAAACAAGATCACATGAAGATATTGTTAAAGGTAGTGGAACGTTTTGTGAAATACGTTTAATACCTTCCAATAACACAGATCTCTTTGAAACTGCTGTTCGAGAGTGTAAAGAAATTATAATAAAGAAAACTTCTATAGAGTTTATAGTTATTTTTAGGCAGAAAAATAAGGATGAATTGAGTACATGGAAAGTAGACAATTCTGAGTTGAAGAAATCTCTCGAATCTCTGTCTTACAACGGAAATATTCTGGATCGAAAAGCGAATCTTAAAATCTATAAACAAATTTATGAAAAAGTTCTGTCGAATAAGGGTTGCATTCAAGAAAATTTTCCGTCAACTCTTGGAAATTTACCTGGAGATAGAACATACGAAGTAACCTTTAATAATTTAACCGTTAGAAAAGACATAGGAACTATTGATCAAGCCTTACAGACTATCGACGCAGCAGTAAAAGAATTGCGAAAAACGCCTAGCCAAGAACTCTCAATAACAGGAGAATCTTCAGAAATAGACTATCAACAAATCAGCATCACTCTATTAAACATTAATGCTGACACATTAAAACAGTTGTTCGATCGTAATGTTGAAATTCCACATGCTACAAAAGAAACGGCATTAAAATATTTGAAGGATAAAAGTTCAATTTTTCATTCTCATTTATTGCCGAAAATTTTTCGTCCCGACTCATATCAAGTCGATTTAGACATTACTCGTAATGGCCATACCGTAAAAGAAAATAGAAACATACAAGTAAAAGAAGCAATAGAAATCATTAAAAACCGAACACAAGATAAAGAATATTTTAGTATAACTTTTCTCTCTGCCAATGATATATCCAATGTTGTTACAACTAAAGTAATGGATGAATCACTAGTAACTGCCGAATTCACAGAATTAAATGGGCAAGATGTGAATGAAGTGGCAAAGATTAATTCTGAAAGTATTAATCTTGAAATATTTGATAAAAAAGAACAAGTTTTAAAAGTAATAAGATCTGTAGACATACAGATAATAGAAATGTATTCTTCTCAAACAAGAAAACAGAAATTTTCAAATAAAATAGAAGCTGAGAGTACAATTCAGAGTGGTTTAGATGATACAGCAATCATTATATTAATTGGAGTGAGCGAAGAACAAATCAAACAAACTATTGCTATTTGTCCGGATGCAACTTTTAATATTCGTCTCATTAAAGTCGATACTCAAAAACTATTAAACGGAATTGACGGTAAATCGGTGAACATTTATTTTGATGAATTAAAAGAAGAAAAAGCCAAAATTCTTATTGAACAAATAAGAAAAGTAAGGGCAGATTTCAGTTTGACATTCAAAAAATTAGAAAAAGATCAAGTAATAAGTCTTATAGAAAAAGCTCCAATAGATCAAGAAGACATCCAAATAAATAAAACCAAAAATCTAAGAGATATGTTTATGAACGATTTGAGTTCAGATTTGGAGCTTTCAGAATTCTCTGGACGAGGCATCGAATATTTACCTGAAATCAATGAAAAGAGTTTCATTCCATGGATTAGTATCAGTATTTTATTTGGTATAGCTTCTGCCCAAATGGCAATGGGTGGATTTCTCGTAACAACTGGACTTTTAGCCAATCCAGGAATGAGTTTGATTACTGAAGGAGGAGCAGATTTTTTCAATTGTTATCGAGCCTATAGTACAAGAAACTTTAGTTGGTCAGATTATGGACAGCAAAAAGTGGTGAGTTTAGCTATTTCAGCAACTACAACGGCATTTTCAATTATTAGGAATTCAGACAAAGGAATTAAGGTTTTCTTTATTGCCGCAGAAAGAGAAGTGGGTGAGCAAATTGCCACACGCACCTTGACAAATAATAGAGTAGTGCGGGGGGTTTTAATTAAGACGGGAGAAAATTTGAAAAGCTTGGTCCCAAAACAAGTAGGAGTCACCATCGGTGAAAACATGCTAAGAGTAGGCTTAAAAGAATTATCAAATGTTGGAACTAACTTTGTATTCGAGCAAGTGAAAATAAAGATATCGAATTCAATTCAAAATGAAGTTATTAATAAGTTCTGTAACTCAGATTTGATGAAAATCTTACGCAAAATGTATGCACTTGATAGAATAAGTAAAAATCAAAAGTTTGAAGAAATGATCAAAAAGATCATAACTAGAATGATTAGTTTTGAGCGTAATTCCTGGAATAAACTATTGAATTCTTTTAGTTGTAATTTATCTAATATTTTATCACAAACACACAGAGAGCAAGGACCATCAAGTTTGTTTTTGATCACAGCTAATACTCTATACGGAATACGAGAATTAACTACTATTACTGAAAAATCTGATAAACAACTTCTAGAGAAACTCAAAGAAATAGATCAAGAAACTTTATCAATGCCGCAGATTTTCCACACTTATTGTTCAATCAGTGACGAGACCTCGCAGGAAATTTTAAACTTTCTGAAGACACAGGGGATAGTCGAACTAAATAAAGAACTAGCGAATCAAAATTTTATCGATAAATTAAATTACGTCAATATTAGTGGATTATCTGAGAATCAGCATGAGGTTATAGATTTTCTAAAATCTTTTTGTAAAGCCATGTATGAGTTGGAGATGAGCGATTTCAGTACGATAATGAAATTAGTGTCAGACACCATTACAAATGAAATATTGAAAATAACAGAATCGCATCTTGTATTACCATTGAATAATTATTTTATCAATAAAACAACAAAAGCTGTTTCGGAAAGAGTACAGCACTATTTAATAGTTGATGAAAGTCAGAATGCGCCAAGTCAAAGTCAGGAAAGGGAAGAGACTGGATATAATACAATTGCTAAACAAATTCAAGCCAATGCTAGAGATTACGTTCTAGCATACAGCCAATGTAAAAATATTAATTATGATAAAAAAGAAGACGGAATCACCACAAATCCTGGAATAGGCCAGTTTGTAAACCTTGTGGGGGGGACAACAGCAAAAAAACTAATCAGTAGAAGTACATTTTATCTCATCATCAAATCCTCAGGACGTTTGGCCTTGTCAATTACCAGTTCAGTACTACTCTGCTTTTTCCGGTACATTTTGCCCAGTCTTTTAGCGCTATTGATTCAAGTACCTTTTTACATTACCCTGTTCATTGTATGCGTCCTTTATCTTGCCTCTACACTGTGCCATTTTCGAGAAGTTCTTTGTATAATCTTGCTCATTTTCATTGTTTATTATTGGATTAAGTGCATACGAACCAATCAAAAAATATAGCCTATTCGTTGATTTTTATACTAATATATAGCCTATTAATGAAAGTCTCTTTCATATATTTTTTCCACATATCCAAGACTTTTATCTGCCGTTCTTTTTCTTATTCTGCTAAATATGTATCGTTCATTATTAATAGTTTTAGACATAGACAGGTATTAAATGTTAGTAATCTTTACATGAATTGGAAAATCCAGTCAAACGGGTAGCATTTCATCAAAATATTACCGAATTCAAGATTTAGGTTCATAGTGTATTAGATATGTCAACCAATCCGAATTGTGCTTACTTTGGTGATATTTATCAGACGATGCTAAGAAAACACTCATTGAAACAATAGAAAAAGCAATATTTGCATTAGACTCATTATTCTACGACTCTCACAAAAGACTATCGGTCTCTGAAAAAGTAGTGTCTCTTTCATCTGGATTTTATAGTAATTCAATAAGAACTCTTTTGCCTTTTAATATTTCGAGTTTATTTTGAAATGAAAGATTCATAGTAAACATATTATGAGCTTCAAAAATTGAATTACAAATCTATGCTCTCTATAATATGTAGTATATCAGTTTTATTGCATTCAGAAATTGATATCTCTCAAAAATAAATTGATCAATAGTAGGTTCTATTAGTACCAAAAGGTAAGCAATCCATCCTATCGTATTTTTTGTACTTTCTCATGAAAAAATACTCATGAAAACATCATGCTATGTCTAATAGTTTGAAAGAAAAAAAAAATTATCGATGAAACAATTTAATCTCAAGAAATTATTTACATATAAATATATCATAATAAAGCCATGCTTGCGTGAAGTTTACTTTTTCTGAAACTTTTCCAATGACTCTACAGATATCCTTAGTAAAGTTCATGTATGATAATAATGTTTTGTTTAAATTTAATCAGAAAATCAAAAATAAAAAAAAATTATACTTTGATCTTTGTTGATGAAATTCTAGCATTCTTATCAGTATCAAAAATANAAAAACTATTAGATTTAATAGAAAAAATTAAAAGTTCAAACTTATTGTCATTATTGTTCAAGAATATTGTAGAAAAAGACTCAAATCCGAAGGATCGAATTCCTTCAATTTCTATCTCGCAATGGACAAAAGATCATATTCGTCTATGGACAAATATGGTCAAAGATTATGCTACACTTTGTATCGATTCCGAAGATTTCATTATAGAAGCTCTAGCAGTAGTCAAACAAGCAAACTTTATAGATACTGGATTTCATCTTACGAATGCACAGATTCTATGTTGTTTGATGGTTTTGAATAATAATCAAAGTAGATTACTACAAGTAGGAACTGGCGAAGGTAAATCAACTATCATCAGTGTATTAGCAGTTGTTTATGCCTTACTAGGAAGCACCATAGATATTACAACGAGCTCACCTGTACTCGCAGAACGAGACACAAAAGAAAAAGAAAAATTCTACAGTATGTTTGATCTTCAATGTAGTCATAATAATGATAAAGCAGTTTATTTATCAGGCCCTAAAACGTGTTACAAAAAACAAATCGTTTCTGGTGAAGCAGCACAATTTCAATTCGATACACTAAGAACAGAATATGCGCAGTTGAATACTTTAGCCGATAGAAAATAGCACGATTAGCATCGACTATGTCAGGCATGGATCAACTACAGATAATATATCATTTACTATGGAATCAACTTGTTTATTTGCAAGAGAAAATAATTTGTCTAGACAATAAAATGTATTTATTCTATGAAAAAATTAAGTTCGAAGAAAAACTAATTACACTCGAATATGTAAATGAACAAAGAGATTTCGTTATTATTCCAGATTTAAAAGCTCATCTAGCCTCTACATCTAATATAAGTAGTATAGGAAAATATATACCAAATAATAAAGAAGATGAATTTATTAAGAACAACTTAGATAATTATATTCGAACATTCATCAAGGAAAATATCAAAGTACCGACAAATTTCTCGGATTTTGTTCATTCACAAATACCGAAATGGATTGAGAATGCCATTACAGCATTGACCTATCAAGAGAATGTACATTATATTGTACATGATGGTTTAATAAAACCAGTCGATTATTATAGTACAGGTATTGTACAGAGTTCATCGAATTGGAGTGATGGATTACATCAATTTTTACAAATAAAACACGAACTCAAAATGACATCAGAAACATTTACGACAAATTTTCTATCTAATCGAGGATATTTTGTAAGGTATGGTAGGAAATTGTTCGGCCTTACGGGTACACTAAGTTCCGACAAAGATAAACAAGTATTAGCCGATGTCTATAAAGTAGATTTTGTCATTATTCCGAGTCAACGTCAAAAGCAGCATCTTTCTCTGCCGGACATTGTAGTCATTACTGAAAAAGATTGGTTAAAAGAAATTTCTTATTCAGCAATAAATGAATCGAGTAAAGAACGCGGGACTCTTATTATTTGTGAGACCATCGAACGTGCCAAAATAATAGCAGAAGAACTTCAATGAAAATATCGTTCGAGTGCAGTTAAACTCTATACAATGAATGATATGAATCAGAAGAAGAATATCGCACATATAAATCCCGGCGAGATCATTATAGCTACGAACCTGGCAGGACGAGGTACAGATATAAAAACGGAAGAAATAGACAAACATGGCGGCCTTCATGTTATTGTAACATTTATGCCGTCTAATAAACGTGTCGAAGAACTAGCATTCGGCAGAACATCTCGCCAAGGTAAACGAGGTACAAGTCAAAGAATCTTAAATGCAATTAATTTAGTAGAATATGAAGATTTTGACATACAAAAAATCACACAACTCCGAGATGGAATTGAAGCAAAAATGTTATGTGATTTTGAAAATTATGAATTAAAAATAATTACATTGAAGGACGACCTTTTTATTAAATTTTGTTCGTTATTAAAAGTAATACGCTCGAAAATTAGGGAGAAAACTAACTTGTGGACAAAAGTAAAAACTAATTTAAAAAGTACATTTATACATGTAAGTCCGTCTGTTGTTGAATCGAATACGTTGCTCAGTATTGAAGAACAATGGGCTATGTTTTTACGCAAAATTGATGATGAAAAGTTTCCTGTCAACACAGAAAAAATTTATACTGACTATGAAAAATTTATTGAAAACATATTGAGTAACTACGCAAATGATTGTGTCATTAAGAACCCCTATCACCATATCAACATAGGCAATGATTTAATTATTAATGATTCATTGTTGAATAGTAAATACGATGAAGCATTGAAACATTTCGATCAAACCATTGAACTTGATCCAAATCATTGTGCCGCAGCTTTCGTTGGTAAAAGATGGTTATTAATAAAAGGTAAAGAAAAGTTGATCGGCTCGAATAAACAAGATTTCGGTTATAAAGAAGGAGGTATGAGAGCATTTCGTCGAGCACTTGAAATCTTAGCTGAAGAAATGGCTTTACTAACATCTATGCAAACACTTTTACAAAAGAGATCTTCAAATATCAATAGCGCTCTATCCAAACAACTAGTACAAAAAATTAATATTTTAGGTAGTTATTGTAATAGTTTAGAAAATGTTGTAAATGTAATCAGAAAATCTCGAAGACTAATATAAATAACGGAAATCATCGATTGCGACAAAATAAAAAATAATGTAGATAATATTGGAGTGTTGAAAAAAGTAATTTCACATGACGAGATCGAGAAAGGTATTGGGAAATGGTGTGATATTCGTTTAATTTCCTCTTGTCAGACTGACCGATACAATGCTTCGATAGAAAATTGTGAGGAAATTGGGATCTCAAAGAAAGATGAAGATAAATTTGTAGCTATTTATAAAAATAGAATGGAAAATAAAATAGCTAAATGGAATATAGATGATGACCAATTGAATAATTGGCTTTTTTATCCATTTCTTTCGATGACACTATTTGTGATAGAAATAAAAATTCTAAAATTTACAATAAAATTTATCAAAAAATCGTCTCTGAAAATGGATACGTTCGAGCAGACTTTTTAGCACCCCTTGAAACTTTATCAACAGATCGAGAATATGAAGTAACATTCAATGATCTTACTGTGAGAAAAGATATCGGTACTATTGATCAAGCTATTGACACTATCGATCGGGCAATATCGAAACCTACCTTGCTTGGTTACTTGGGCATCACGAAGCGATCTATTATGACTAGTGATTGTAAAGGTATTAGGATTAATATATCTCACGAGGGAAGGTCCCCAAGTGTGAGTCTCCGTTTCGAATCGGGTATTTGTTATTTTGTAGAGCTCAATGAGTACAGTACCCGCGTATAAAGGATTTCTGCCCATGGTGAACTTTTCAGGAACAACGAGGTTCCATACCTTCTGAAANCACAATTGTCAAGAATATAGTTCAAAATTCACGCAATAAGAGGCAAACGGATTTTGCGATCATGATGAAGAGAAACTTAGAAATAATCAAAAACAATTAGTTTTTGCATGACTTTAATAATGAATCGACAATTCTCAAATCGAGGAGAATCGTACTCTTCACGACATGTACCATATTTAAAAGTTTTTTCTTCAAAATCGAATGCCACTAATTGAAAAAAGGGTAATTTGTTTCATTCGACGATTTCTTCAAATGATGGTTTAAGAATAAGGTATATCCTTTTAATGAACGAATAATCGATATTTTTAGTTTTTTACACTTTTTCTACTAATGAGGTACAATATTCTTAGCTTTTATTCAGAATGAATTTTTATCTCGAGATAATTGTATATTTATCATCATCTTCTTTATTCATTTATTATTATATCTGTTTATACCCGAGCGTTCACTGGAATATTATTTTTTCTTTTCTTTCTATTTTGTTTTGTTTTCTCTATATCTAAATTATCTGATAAGTTTATTCCAATTGATCGATGATAGTGTTTGTGTTCAAACAAAGAACACTGATCGAGAAGGAACAAGAGAACAAATTCGATTCATTTAAAATGAAGATGATCTACTAGTAACATGTTACCCGTCTTTTTACTTAATACAACTCAGAACATGTTAAACTATGAATGAAAAAATAGAATAAAAAAATCGACCCTCTGATTTTTGAGCAATTTAGACGTTTGACAAATTTTCTTTCGAATGATTTGTGTAATTTACTAGTGCGGTCTATTTCGTCTTTCATATCTCTCTGAGTTTAATGAACACGACTTCAAGTTTTTTCCATTTATTCGATATAGCATTGAGAATTAGATCTCATAATTAAATTTTATGTTAACGAGTAATATCTAACACATACTAAGACGTCAGCGATAGATTATAGCAAATCGCTGAAAAATAGAAATCTGTTCGATGCCCTGTTTTGAATAAAATAGTGTAATATGTTTCAACTCTATTTTAATTAAGTTCTGCCTCTTAACGAGTAACTTAGATTAACGTTTGATACAAATAAAAAAGTATACAAACAGTTCTATAGAGAGGATACATTGAATAAAATATAGATGTTGTACCAAGAAGAGAACAAGTCAAAAGACGAGTTGAGCATTTAGAATGCTTGTGATGGAGATGTTCGCATTGTTAGTTAATAAGGTTAGATATATTCGGGTCAAATTACAGCTCTCATCATTAAACTAAGAAATTTAAAAAATAGGCTTTTGTTGTCATGTTTAGACCGAGATATTCGAATTTTAGGATATTTTTACCATGTGAAACGTACTCACAAATCAAAATTTTTGCAGAATTTTTTTTCTTTTTTCGTCATGGCTGGATAGAGCTCATCCAGTTATACAAAAGTATGCTTCAAATTCAAAACAATTTTTACGAAATAAAAATTCTGGGTCTATTTCCCCATATATTTGAAAATAATTTTATATTGGACTTCTTCGTAAAATATTTCTTTTTGAATTTGAAACGTACCTTTTCTTATATAACTTGACGAGCTCTATCCAACTATGACAAAAAAAGAAAAAATTCTGCTAAAATTTTGATTTGTAAGTACTTAATATATGGTGTAAATATCCTAAAATTCGAATACCTCGGTCTAGGCATAGTAACAGAAGCTTATATTTTAAATTTCTTAGTTTAATGATGAGAACTGTAATCTGGCCCGAATATGTCTAACCTTATTAACTAACAATACAAACAAATCCATCACTAGTCAAAAAATAACGATTTTAATGCGTTATATGACGCACACTTTAATGCCTCACATGAAAAGCATTTTTTGTGACCGTTTTACATCATTATAATAATTACTATTTATAGGCATTTTAATGCCATTTTACCATTTTTATCTCTGTCTGGGTCAACGTCAATCGATTGAGGGCGTGGTGGTGTTTGCGATCAGGATTCAATGAGGCCGATATTCCCGCAAAAGATGAGTTCGAAATGATGGAATATAATATCACTTTAGAGGGGTACCTACTTTTGTCCACAACTGTATATAATTCCATCTCCGACCTACCCATAAAAAGTTTTAGGTCAATTTTTTGGGTTAATCCAATAGTCAACCTTGGACTAATGCATTAAATAATGCATATTTCATAAAAATTAGTTACGAAAATGTTTTCTAATGAATCTGTCGTTAGAAAAGGAATTTTTGATCAAGTCAAGTCCATTTTGATCTCGATGAAACGAATGTGGTCGTATTTCAGTAAAATTTTGTACAAAACCTAGTTTTTAATGATGCTAGGGAATCCTTTCAATCTTTCTTATTATCTGAGTACTTTTGAAAACAAATGAGATATTTGTAATCAGTACACTTGATAGTATTGAATTTTAAATACCTGTGATAGAGCAGCGAAAAAAATGTATTTTTGATACCTGAGGGGGACCCCATATGTGAAAAGTTGGGTTGTGATAAAGTAGAAAATAAAACTATGAAAAATATTCAGGGTTCAATGCTGACTCTCAATGGAGTAAAATTAGGTTCAAATTTTTCGGAGGGTGTGGGTGTGAATGGAAAGAACACTACGACTCACCCACACCCACACCCTCCGTCCGACAGGTTCCGACCGCCCGGCTTTCTCTTAAGAAGGAAGTATACGAGAAATGGCGAAGGACTTTTAGCTTTTAATAACTAGGTATAATGAAACTATACCAATATTCATTATTTTGAGAAATATTTACTCTTGAATTGATTTCAAATGTATTCCCATTGTATTAATTGTTATTGTACAGCATGCATTTCAAATTCTAGATAAAAAAAAACCAATAAAAACAACTCGGGAACTTATCCTACTGATATTAAGTGCAAATTAAATTGTTCGATTCAATTTGTTTCTACTGGTGGTAACCCAGCAGTCAAACTGCGGTAAAATACATTACTTTTTCTTGCTTGGTTCTCTTTTTTTTTTCTGTTACCTCTTCTTGTTTGATTTTCAACACGTGATAAAATTTATGGAAGAAAAACGAGAGAAAATAAGAGCAGAGCTCAGCAATATATATAAGAGTTTCAATCGGACATTGATTTATGCCAAAGTTAATGAAGGCTACGAACTGGATAAGAGGTTCCATTTATCAGTCTCAGTCGAGATGAAGTACGTCGCACGTAAGCATGGCCTACCAAATGTTAAATGGAAACAGATTTGTAACGACTTGAAAGATGATAACATTGATGACTTCATTAAATTACGTCTTGCGCAGGCTATGAAATATTCTGTTAAGAAAGATTTTGATGTGAATCTAGAAGAATGCTTAGATGTACTAAATAAGACTGTTTCATTTGATGTGAAATCCGAAATCATATGGACTATAAGTTATCAAATGAAAAACTCTCATCGTAAAAATTATAACAAGCCAATCGATAAAAACTTATTAGATCAGATTAAAGATATAATTAAAAAAAACGATAATGACATCAGTAGCGAAGCTTCTAGTTTCTTTTATGAACAAATGAAAGATCAACATCATGTAAATGACAGTAACTATCGACGAAAGACTGAGATGCAACTGAAAGTGCTTGCAAATCACCCTCAAAAACAGATAAGAACAGTAGTAACAAAAACTCAACAAACAATCAAAGTAAAACAGAAAAATAGTCAGTTTGAAACATTGACTGATATATCAAGTTTTGTTAATGTCCTTAGGATTAGAAAAAGAAACTACGAACATGACGTAAACGAAGAAATTCTTCCGGATGTATTAGATCCTGAGGGAAGTAACACAAAATTTTCCCATACTACTTATCAAGAAGTTTTGCAATTTTATAAAAGAATGAAAAATGGCATGATAATAAAAGCAGAAGATAAAAATAAATATTTGCCCTCGAAATTTTTAGGAGTTAAAAAGAAATGGATTTGGAATCCTTCTTCGCGTCATATATGGGTGCTAGTAATAGATAGAATGATTGCTGATATATTTCTTGATATGTCAGAAAAACAATGTTTAAATGATGAAATAATAACTTTACTAATGAAGTGCATAGATGATGTAGCAAAGGTAGAAAAGCAAGTTTTTAGTGATTCTGATTGGAAAAAATCCATCAAAAAAGAATATATGGAAATAAAAGACGATGATTTTGTGAGAAACTATTTAAAAACAAGTGAAAATACATCACAAATAAGTGAAGAGCAGGTTACAGAGATAATTTACTCTGAATTAAGAAAACTAAGATGTACAGCAATATTAGCCATTCATAATTCTACAAAGCGTAACAGCGCAATTTTAACTCGTGAACGATTGAATCATATTGAAAGATATGTAGAAGACACGGATAATGGGTTCAAAATGCGCGTACTTGGAATATTAGGTTTAGGGAATGAAGGGACTGTAGATCATAAAAAAATATTTGTTGAATATTTAAAACAACTCGATCTAGATGATCATGCCAAAAAATCGATGGATTATATTTACGATCAGAGTAGAGATGAGAGAAGATGTCAAAATCTATTTAATAACGAGACAATAAACAAAATAAGTAATTTACTCAAGAGGAATACTTTAGATGAAGAGATAAAAGTAACAGCTTGTGAAACAATCAATAATTATCTTTCACTCAATTCTTCTGACGGTTTGGATGAACAGCAACTCAGAAATTATATTCATTTCTTAAACAATTCACAATACAGCGAAGATACCATAGCTCAGGCATTGAAATCAATATTTTTAACCGTTGAGAAAAATAAAGGTTTACCTGACTTTATGATCGAGATACTCACTAAAATCATTAACAAAGGCAAGAGTAAACTTGATAATTTTTGTATGTTAATTATAAATGTTCATTCTAAACAAAATGTGATAAAAAATATTGATGAATTCTCGGTAACATTATTAGAAGACTGGGTTTTAGTTCGAGATGATCACGATATTAGTTTCGAACATAGTTCACAAGATAATCACGGTTGCCAATTTATGTCATCGATAGTTGCTGAGATTTTTGTTAATTCTTTGCAGCGGAATATTGAAATAAGTGACAAAAGCATTGAAAATCTTGTTAAAGCATTTAATAGTAATGATAAACAAACTTGTATTTTATCAGCGAAGGCATTATATTTGGTCTCACAAAATCGCATCATTAAAAATGATGTCTTATTGACATTACAAGAATATGTAAACAGTAGTATATCCGATGTTGCTATCTATTCAACAGTTGCGTATGTGGGAGGTTTGGAAAGACTATCGTCAGCTAAAATACCTATCTTGAACAGTCACATTGATTTTCTATCCAATGTTTATGCATTTGAAGAATTGCAACTAGAACAAGAAAATTTCACTGATTCAGTCAATCAAAGTGTTTTAATTGTATTATCTAATGAAGCAGAGTATCATTTGTTTGAAAAAAATATTATTAAAATTTTTGATGATATTATTTTGTTTGAGAAGAACTATGTAGAAGAGGTAATCGAAATACTTATTAAATATTCAGCCAAGGGATATTCTATTGAAGAAAGTACAATATTTGCGTTGGAAAATGTCGCTAGTATATCTCAGTGGTCGATGAAAGTTTTAAAATTATTGGAAAATATAGTTTATAATAATGGAGTTATCAGTGAAAAACTTTTGCATATTGTAGCTGATAACTTTTATTTATTAGACAATGATGAACAACGAAAACAGTCATTTGATATTTTGGATAAGACTAATGACAATCAAGATATATCAGATGAACTATTTGACAAATTGGAATTAGAAAGGACGAGTCGAGCTATTGGCGAGTCTTTATCTAATACTAGTAATGCTATTACTTACTTATGTGAAAGGACTAAGGAAGGAAATAAAGTTACGATAAGTATATTCAGAGCATTGAGTAACTTAGATCTTGGTTCATCATCGATATCTAGTGAAAATATCTTTAGTGTTTTATTAAATGTTTCAAAAAATCGACAGAGAATACCGGATAACTTAATTAATAAGCTTGTGAACATATTCAATCCAAAACTTGAACAATCTGCTTTGATATCTTATTTGATTGAAATCTTTGAAAATATAGTTAAAAACAATCAGGATGTATCACAAGGCCTTTCAGAGAAATTAACACAAGCTTTAGAAAATCCAGCAATTTCTGATCAAGTTCTATTTATTTTTCTACTTCAAGGACAAAGAGGTGAAAATCTACCTGAAGGAATCATTCGAAAAATTATTGAAAAATTTTTGTCTATAAAAAATCCATTGGCTATGTATCAATATTTACCCTTTATTTGTTCAATTATTGAAAAAGAGATTTACTTCAAACGCCATAGACAGGTTCTTTCTCAACATACAGATAGGAATACACTCAATATAAGTGTAGTTTCTCTTGTTCAAAAAGCGTTAGTTCATGCTCTTAAAACAGATAATCAAGAAGTTATTTTTAAGAGTATTAGTGGATTAAAAACACTAATTTCACATGGTCAAATAGAACTCGACAAAGAAACTATTGATCTCCTTTTACGAATAGTGACCGACTTAGTCCTGGATGGAAGTTTAAAAGAAGACATTGTCGAATTGTTAGGGCACTGTAAGTTAGAAGGTAATCAGAAATATAAGTATGATTCAATTGTTTGGGTACGTTATACAGATGCTGAACTTTTGGATGCATTGACTGAACTAGAGAAACCTACATTATTCAAGCAACTTTTTGATCGAATCAATTCTATAATTAATAACAATAAAGACTTACAACCTCAAGCTCTTAGGGTTTTACGAAAATGTTCAAATAAGAAAAGTATTCCGGATGAATTACTAGAAAGTATTGCTGTTTTATTAGATAGTACTAACTCAGAACGAATCAAGTCGTTATGTTGTGAATTAATAAGTGAAATAGCTCAAGCGGGAAGAGTCGTACCAGATGAAATCATATCACTTATTGCTGATCAGAATCAAGAAAAAAAACTGCAAGATAAAATACAATTATCACCTCATATTGATTTAATGACAGGAACCAACCGAGAAATTCTCGATACACTTTTAAGAAACATGCGAAAAGAATTTCAAGAAAATAAGAAATTTTCTAATAGATCTATTGATCAGTTACTTACATACAAGATTTCAGAAGAATACATTCAACATAACGGAGAATTAGAGCAAGAATTAACAGATATTTATGCTTTAATTCTAAAAGATAATTCGGATGATCGTTTTAATCCATTTATTGATGGTTTAGAAAAAGGAATTTTATCTAAAAGTATAACGAAAAATATTTTAGACACGTATAAAGAAATTATCAAACGAACACAATGTAAAACAACAAATTTCTCGAGAGTAATCAATATGTTCAACAATATTCTAAATGAGAATAATTATCTCGAATTTCATTTTGACATTTTTGTATGTATTGCTTTGGCTTCTGAATTTACACAAATTTTGGAGTTAAAACAACTAGAGAACAATCTTTTTAATGAGGATGATAAGTTTCGAAGTTGGGCGTTTAGAGATTTAAGAGTAGCTGTTGAAAAAGGTTCATCTTCTTCTGTATTTGACAAATGGTGCGCTGACATCATCAATAAACTGGAAGAAGAAACTCAACTTGAAATCAACATAGATTTTGATCTGTTTGAAACTATAGCCTCATCTAAATTCAATGATTTTAATAAAATTCGTAATAAACCAAAAAATCAATGGAACAGAGAAATTTTAATTTTGGATTTAATAGAAAGGTTTCAATTGAACGAAGGAGAATACTCTACACTTTATGTGGAGTGGTTTGGTATTGAAAGGTGCAACGAATACACGAGCGGTATAAATACCATAATTTTACAAATGTTACATCGTTTTCTATTAAATAATCCTATTTCTTTTGATGAATTTTGCCAAGCAATAAAACTTTTAAAAGACGTTTCTTTTGAAGATGGACAAAAGATTTTATCAAATAGTAAGAATCTACTTGACCTAAAAAAGGAATATCTAACAACAATGATACGTCAACGGTTAGATAACAGAAATAATATTGCACCACAATATATTGAAAAGTTATATTCTGATATAATGTCAAAATTTGATTTTGATCTTAGTCAAAAAATGTTGCATGCACTTGAATGTATTGATAGTTTAACAGATTTTAAAGATCTTCTGAAATTCGCTGAAACAAATAATATTAAAATACCTGATATCTATGTTGAGAAAAGAACAATTAAAATATTTAGAAGATCGTTAGAAATAAAAGTTTTAGGAAATTATATAAAAGATATTGATAGGTTTAAATTAGGTACCATTCTGGATAAATTATTAGATCAGAGTTGGTTATTTGAACAGTTAACTGTTCTATTCAAAGCCTTTAAAGAATCAATTCATCAAAATGAGACAAAATATTTTGTGCATGTTCTCGAAATTCTATCAAATTATAAAATTTCTTCGACGAATAAAGAAAAAATTCTATTAGCCTTGCAAGATCATAAGCCGGAAGATTGGTCAACAGAAATAAATAAAATTGCCATTAAAATTAATTGTTCTGATAAAGTTAGAGAGAAAAATTCACAAGAATTAGTTGATGAATTCATTACTCAAAATTCTCGCAATGATCACTTGAAACTTTTCAGTAGAGAAACATTATTAAAGTGGATAAGAGAAATTAAAGATCATTCATTAACTTCTAGAATCTTCCATGAAGAAGACGTTAGTAGATCTGTTCGATTGAAGAAGAAATCTATTCATGAATGGAATGAAAATGACATTTGCCTATGGGCGAAATTAGTGAAAAATAATGTCAGTCGTACAAATAAAGAAAATTTTATCATAGAAACCTTAGCAGTAATAAAACGAGCAAATTTATTACACACTGGATTTTATTTAACAGATACTCAAATTTTAAGTTGTTTAATTGCTTTAAATTCGAATAATGAGAAAGGAAGATTATTACAAGTAGCAACTGGTGAAGGTAAATCAACAATAATAAGTGTATTAGCTGTATTTTATGTTTTAATGGGTAAAAAAGTAGATATAATTACCAGTTCTCCAGTACTTGCTGAAAGAGACGCAAAGGAAAAAGCTAAATTCTATAAAATGTTCGGTGTTGGTTGTAGTCATAATAATGACAAGGTAATTTATTTATCAGGTCCAAAAGTTTGTTACAAAGAGGATATTGTTTACGGTGAAGTAGCACAATTTCAATTCGATACTTTAAGAACAGAATATGCCCAATTGAATACATTAGGAGATAGAAAATGTCATGTTGCAATAGTCGATGAAGTAGATAGTATGCTTATTGATGATAGTTCGAAGATTGCCAGACTTTCAACAACGATATCTGGTATGGATCAATTACAGATAATTTATCATTTATTATGGAATCATCTTTCGTTGTTACAAAATAAAATCATTCAGATAGATGGTCAGATGTTCTTGTTTTACGGGAAAACTGTAATCGGAAAAGATCAAATTATATTGGAATATGGTGATGATGATGGAAATATAATGCGTATTGAAAATTTAAAAGATTATATTGCTTCAACTAAAGATATAGGTCATATTGGATTCAGAATTCCAAATGATGACGGGGGTGAGAAGATAATTAAGAATAGTTTAGATAAATATTTTAGTTCGTTTATTATGCAGAATATTAAAATACCAAAACATCTTGAAAATTTTGTTGATAAGCAAATCTCGAAGTGGATAGATAATGCTATAACAGCTTTAATTTATCAAGAAAACGTACAGTATATTGTACATGAAGGTTTGATTAAGCCAGTCGATTACAACAGTACAGGTGTCGTACAGAAGTCTTCGAACTGGAGTGATGGATTGCATCAATTTTTACAACTGAAACATAATTTGAAAATGACATCAGAAACTCTCACTACTAATTTTCTATCAAATGTAGGATACTTTAAAAGGTACGGTTCGAATTTATTTGGTCTTACAGGAACACTTGGTTCAAAAAAGGCTAAAGAGGTATTACAAAAAGTTTACAATTTAGATTTAGCTCTAATTCCTAGTTTACGTCAAAAACAACATCTTATATTTCCTGATATTTTAGTAGATAATGAGAGTCATTGGGTCAAAGAAATACGTGACTCTGCAATCCTTGAGGCAAAGAAAAAGAGAGGAACTTTAATTATTTGTGAGACAATCGAACACTGTAAGATAATAGAGGAAGAGCTTCAACATAAATATCGTTCGAGTCCGATTAAGGTTTACACAATGAATGACATGAATCAAGAGCAAAATGTTGAAGTCATACATCCTGGAGAAATAATCATTGCAACTAATCTAGCTGGACGTGGTACAGATATAAAAACTGATAAAATAGAAGAACACGGTGGTCTTCATGTTATTGTAAGTTTTATGCCGATGAATCAGCGTGTTGAAGAACAAGCATTTGGTAGAACTTCACGACAAGGCAAACGAGGTACGAGTCAAAAAATATTAAATGCAGTTCATCTAATTCATTATGGAAGCTTCAACATAGAGGAGATTACAAAACTTAGAGATGAAAATGAAGCAAAGATCTTAGATGAATTTGAACAAAATGAATTAAAAGTAATTAACTTAAAAGATAATCTCTTCTCTAAGTTCTGTTCTTTATTGAATGAAATACGTATGAAAATTAGGAAGAAAACAAACTTTTTTACAGATAAAAAGAATGCTATTAAGAGTGTAGTGGTAAATGTGAAACCATCTGCTATTGAATCGAATACTTTACTTAGTATTGAAGAACAATGGGTGATGTTTTTACGTAAAATTGATGATGAAAATTCGCCTATCGATATCGAAACAATTCATGCTCAATTCGATAAATTTGCTAAAAGAATACGAGATGATTATGATAAAGAATGTGTTATTGAAAACCCTTATTATCATATTATCATTGGTAATGATTTAGTTATCAATGATTCGTCACTTAATAGTAAATATAATGAAGCGATGAAACATTTTAATCGAGCCATAGATCTTGATTCAGATCAATGTGCAGCTGCATTTGTTGGAAAAGGATGGCTTTTATTAAAAGGTAAAGAAAGAATTATTGTTTCGAATGAGCAAGAACTAAGTTATAAGGATCTAGCTATTATACAATTTCAACGAGCAGGTGACATTTTAAGTGAAGAAATTAGTCGCTTGACATCAATTCAAACACTTTTATTCAATCGATGTTCCGACACACAAACTCCTCTCTATAAACAGTTAATTCAGAAAAGTAGTATTTTGGTTACTTATCGCAATAATATTGAGAATCTTATTAGTATTATAAGAAAATCTCAAAGATTAATACAGATAGAAGAAACAATCCATTATTCGAATCAAAACGAGAGTCGAACCGATATTTGCATGTTAGAAGAAACGATTTCATATGAAGATGTTGAAAAAGATATTGGAAAATTTTGTGAAATACGTTTATTGTCTTCGGATAGTGACAACTTTGATGTAACTGCTGTTCGAGAGTGTAAAGAAATCATTATTAAAAAAGATCAAGAAGAATTCATAGTGATTTTTAAAGAAACAGCAAAAGATCAATTGAGTGAATGGAGAGTAAACAACTCTAAGCTTCAAAAGTGCCTTTCATCTCTATGTTACAATGACAATATTCTTGATAAGGGCAAACACTCCGAAATTTACAACCAAATTTACCAAAATGTTACATATCACAAAGGTTGTATTCGAGGAAAATTTGTAGCGACTTTTAAGAATGAATCAAATGGTAGAAAATATGAAGTAACATTTAATGACTTGACTTTTAGAAAAGACACAAAAACTATAGATCAAGCTATCGACACTATCAATGCAGCAGTAAAAGAATTATCGAATACATCTAGCTTACGGTTCCCAAACCGAAAACACTTTTTAAAAACAGACTATCAACAAATTAGTGTGAGTCTGTTAGACATTAATTCGGACACTTTGAAACAACTATTCAATCCTAACATTGAAGTTAAACATGTTGCAAAAAAAATAGCATTAGCACATTTAAAAGATAAAAGTTCATTTTTTCATCGTCATGTATTACCGAAAAATTTCCGTCCCGATTCATATCAAGTCGATTTAGACATTATTCATGATAATAACATTGTCGAAGGAAAAAAGGGAATACAAGTTAGAGAAGCTATAGAAATCATTAAAAATACAACAGAAAATAACGCATATTTCAACATAAGTTTTCTCTCTGCGAATGATATATTTAAAGGTATTAAAGAGGAAGTAATAAATTGCTCACGAATAACTGCTGAATTTATCGAAATAAATGGACAAGATGTTGCAAACAAAGTGGCACAGATTACGTCTGAAAGTATCAACCTTGTAATATTCGATAAAAAAGAAGAAATTTTGAAAGTAATACAATCTGTAGATAAATCAAAAATAGAATTGTATTCCTCTCGAAGAAAAAAACAGAAATTTGAAGATAAGACACATGCTGAGAAAGTAATTCAGAATAGTTCAGAGAAAACAGCAGCTATTCGATTAATCGGAGTGAATCCAAAGTATATCAAAACCATTATTGATATTTGTCGAGAAGGAACTTTTAATATTAGTTTTATTAGAATAGATACTCAGAGTGTTTTAAATGGAATTGATGAAAAATCAATGAACATTTATTTTGATAAATTAGAAGAGGAAACAGCTGAATTTCTTATTCAACAAATAAGAAAGACAAATGCCAATATGAGTTTGACATTCAAAGACTTAGATCAAAATCAGGCGCGAAAAATTATAGAGAAAGCTCCAATAAATACAGAAAACATTCAAATAAACAAGACCAAAAGTCTAAGAGAAATATTTATGAATGAATTAAGACCAGATTTAGAACTTTCAGAATTTTTCGGACGAGGCATCGAATATTTACTTGAAATTAATGAGAAGAATTTCATTCCATGGATTAGTATCAGCATTGTAGCTGGTATAGCTGCTGTTCAAATGGCAGTAGGTGGAGCTCTTGTAGCAACTGCATTTGGAGCCAGCGTAGGGATGGGTCTAATTACTGAAGGAGCAGCAGATTTTTTCGTCGCCCATCGTACCTATAGCACAAGACAGTTTAGTTGGTCAGACTATGGAAAGCAAAAAGCAATTAGTTTGACTATATCAGCAGCTTCAATGGGAATTTCAGCAATTAAGGATGCAGGAAAAGGAGTGAACACTATTTTCACTGCTACAACAGAAGAAGTACTTGAGCAAACTGGTACATATGCAATAAAGAATAATAGAGCAGCACAGAAACTATTAATTAAGACTGGAAAAAATTTGAAAAGCTTATCTATGAAACAAATAGGAGTCACCATCGGTGAAAATGTACTAAGAGAAGGCTTAATTGAGTTGTCAAATGTCGGAACTCACTTTGTATTCGAGCAAATGAAAATGCAGATTTCGAATTCAATTCAAGAGAAGGTTATTAATAAGTTCTTTAATTCGCATTTGATGACAATTATACGTAAAATGTTTGCACTTGACAGAAGAAATAAAAATCAGATATTTGAAGAAAAAATCAATAGAATAATAACTGGAATGATCAATCAGAAACGTAATTTATGGCGTAAACAATTAGTTTCTATTGGTGGCCATTTATGTCGTGGTATTTTATCAGATACGAATAAATTGCGAACACCAGCAAGTTTAATTCTGCGAATAGTTAGTACTCTTAATGGAACTTATGAACTTTGTGTTATTATTGAAGAGACTCATCAGCAGCTGCTAGATAAACTTATAGAAATAGATAAAGAAACTTTATCAATGGAACGAATTTTCTGCTCGTATTGTTCATTCAGTGATGAGTCTTCACAGGATATGGTGAACGTTCTTGCGAGTAATGGGATAGTAGAACTAAATAAAGAATTAGCAAGCAAAGATTTACTTCATAAATTAGATAACATCAACATTGATGGATTTTCTGACGATCAGTATAAAGTTGTAAATTTTCTAAAATCTTTGTGTGAAAATATGCATAGGTTGGAAATGAGTGATTTCAGTAAGATGATGAAACTAGTATCAGACATCATTACAGATGAAGTCTTGAAAATAACAGAATCGCAACTTATATCGCCATGGAGTAGTTATCTTATGGGTGAGGCAACAAAAGCTATTTCAGAAAGAGTACAACACTATTTTATTGTTAATGAAAGGCAGAATGCACCGAGTCAAAATCAAGAAAACGAAGAAACAGAATATAATACAATTGCTAAACAAATTCGAGCTAATGCTAGAGATTACGTTATTGCATATAGTCAGCTTGAAAATACCAATTACGAACAAGAAAGAGAAGGCATCACCAAAAACCACGAAATAGACATGGCCGCAAATCTTCCGATGATCGGAACATTAGTCAGTGAACGTACAACCCCTTCCATCGTTAGATTCTTCGAGCATCGGAACTTGTCACTGCTCAATTCAGTAAATTACCGTTTGATCTGGTACATTTTTCGTACCCTTTTATCGTTCTTGCTTAAAATACCATATTTTTATTTTCTGCTCATTGTATGCTGCCTGGGCTTTCTCTCGATATTGTGGTACTTCCGACAAATTCTATGCATAATATTGTCTATTCTTCTTGTTTATTATTGGATTAAGTGCATACAAACTAATCAATAGAATATTTTCTGTCGTTTGATTTTTATACTTGTTTCAAGTATACAAATAAAAAAAATCTCTTTGTTATTAAATTTGTCCATACATTCAAGATTTTTAACTGGTGTTCTTTCTCGTTTTCTTATTCTGCCGAAATTATACTTATATTAATCATTGTTAATTTCAAATTTAGATAGGAACGAAATCTTAGTAGACATTCTCTCTATAAAACGTAGTATATCGCTTGAATTTCACTCAGAACTTAAAACTTCTTTAGTACAGAATGATAGAAGAGAAAAGCTCTATGACTAGTATCCAAACAACTCATGATAACATGTTTTTGAAGAATTTTTCGCGTCTTGTTATGATAAAATACTTCTTAAATCATTATCATATATCTAATAGTTTGAAAAGACAAACTTTATTCTCAATGCGACATTTCGAACTGTAAATCATTTCAATAAATTATCAACATTTAAATATGATAATAGTGACAAATGTAGTTTTACTTTCAATATTTGATTCTCTCATAACTTTTTTTCAACATTTCATCCTGAAGCCATGCTTACGTGAACTTGACTTTTTCTAAAACACGACTTATTTTGTGATAATAGCGTTTCATTTAAAGTTAATCAATAAAAAACAACTTAAACCTTCAATGAAATTTCGAATTATATTGATTTGTTTTTGAAGAAATTTTAACAGACTATTAGTATTACGGTATTGAAACTCTGTCACTGATGAGCTCTGCTACTTTAATATTCTTATTATTCTTGATTATGTTTTGTTTTCTTAACGCTTTCTATTTATCGTAATTATTTTTGCTTATGTATTCTCGTTGTTGTCCGTTGTTAGCCTCTCGTATACTTTACATTTCAAATATTTTTTCTCTGTATTTGAACTTATATATTTTTCTTTCATTTTGACTATTTGTGTAAACCTTGAAATTCTATTAAACGATTCTAATCTGCCAAATGGTTGTACTATGTTAACAATAAAGAACATTGCGGGTCGACATGAACGAAATAAGGAATTGAGTTGTTTTGGAACAATATAACAGCGGCTATCACTTTATAATGCAATCCAGTATCATAATTATCATAGATATTGTCGAATCTTATTCCTAATTATGAGAGCAACGACACGATTCAGTTATTCTTTATGAAATTAGTATAGAAAAATCCAATTCACAAATGGCGATTTATTTGTAATCAATATTCTTCTGGTCAACATTCCGATTACTGATTGGAAGTCACTCATACTTGTTTCAAGACACCAATCTATTTAGTATTGTAAAGATATTTCTCATAATCGTCATTGATTTCAGTACTTTACGATCAGAAATAATGTTGCAACAGATCATATCAATTTTTATATTGATGACAATTCTTTAAAAACTATGTAAAATGTTTCTTAATATACGCTGTCCCAAACTACTAAGAAAGTTTATTTCAATGAATGACGATGTGATGTTTGTTCTCCTTTCGACTGCTTCGATTTTTCTATTTGTGGCATACAGAATTTCTTCGAATATTTTTATGTTTTTTGATGTTGAAATAAAACTAATAATCCAATTAATAATTTCGTGTTTTGATGATTAGTTGATAAAAATGAATAGATAGTTACAATTGCATTAGTAGATCGTCTTGTATCATTGATGTTGAATATATCACAGTAGATAGCGAACTGCAAGACAGCTACTTGAGATGGAACTACTTAGCACATTTTTCAAGTAATGATATCTTTATAAGTTGGAAATTATTTCACTAGAATAAGCTCTACTAATTGCTCATTTCTAATTGATAATGTTATTTCATTATGTTATCATCGCGACTTTAGCGATTTGTTAGATGAATCTACATGTAACAGGTAGTATGGAAGATGAAGATGAAAGCTCGATGACAAAATCGCGTCACTGTCTGTATTGGAGTCCAGCAATTTATGATAAAGAATTCTATTAAATTATTTCATTTTGTAAAAGCGAGTGGTGATTCGAATGGTAAATCAAATCAAATACTCGAAGTCAAAGTTTTACCTTTGATGAATTACGTCAGCGTCGCGTCATTACTCAGCAACTGTCTCTATGGTCTACTCCTATCTAATAGATCTAATCATATCAACAAAAGACTTTACTATTAGGTCTTAGTATGGGCGTGGGTGTGGATGTTGTAGATTGATTAGTGACACCCACACCCACATTCACACCCCGCACTGTTATCTCATCCATCGAGAATGAATACTCAAGAACTAAACTTATAGCACGGCTTCTGACGGAAGAAGTCGTATATAGAAAAATGATTACGGAAACATGACAGCAAAATACACAAAAATATGAGCGAACGAAAAAAATTACTTCTTTCGCGTAAGACGGTTCATCCTGTACAATGAACCAATCAATAAAAAGACATTAACATGAAAACCGTAGTTTTCCATAATTCATGCACACATAGCATTTCCCTAACCCAACTAAATCTCCTGTGATGTGATCGAGTAACAGTCACATAGAAAGTAGTTTGAATATAATAGCCTAGAAACATCCAGTCTCCATTGACACACATACGCACCAAGAAACAAACATGTAGACGCTGTTTCCAACCCTAATAATCTGATTGACTAATGTCTCTCTCATACCGAGAACGGATTCTTCAGATCTCACGACCTCACTATGTCACTCTTAGAAGCCTTCGTCACTTTAATATCAAATTTCCGTTCCCTAGACTGAAAGGCTAGGGTCTAGAAACGGAAATTCACTTGTGTCTGTCTGCCCGTCTGTAACACATGGTACAAGTGACCATTTTCATGGTAAAAAGCGCTATGGATCATGGCACATGTGACCGTTGTGATGGTGCAAAGTACCATAATCGTTGTGCAAGTGACTGTTGCCATAGTGCAAAGTATAATGAGTCGTGGTAAAAGGGGCCATTTATTCGGCATAATTGTTTTTTGTGGCTAAACTCAATTTTCACGGTGCTATCAATCGTTTCTATATCATAGTTGATACTTCTTACCACTATAATGAACAGATCTCTGCCACAAGTAGCTATATCCATATTAGAAATAGCCAGCACTATGGCATAAACCAGCATTCCTGCTCATTACAAGCAACTAAGGCATATTCTTTACTGTATGCAACATCATCTTTCAATGTTTTGAGCTCCACTGTTTTGAATATATCTATAGTATGTGAAATACAACATTTCGCAAATATTAATGTGTGCTAAACTCATCATTAAACAATACATTTTTACTAAGACACATAAAGACATCTGTGTCAGCATTCCATCAGTCTAGGGGCCCGTGAATCAACATGCAATGTTGGTGAATGTTACTTGTGTTTTTCTGTCCTCGAAATCTGAGTGTTTGCTGTCAGTATCGGATTGGTCTGACCAGGAGGGAGGAGTAGGAGCTACATCTGATGGGATGGACATGATTTTTGTGGTCTAGATGTTCTGATTGCGTATCTACATCATTGAGTTCAAAAGCCATTTTTTTCGTTCTGCGCGAACGAACATACGAACTGACAGACAAACGAAACTCATTTCCTCTGCATAATAGCCTGCTTTCAGTAGAGCGAATGATATGATAGAAACGCATGACAGCGGAAAAGTTCTTATGACTTTTGCTCGTTCCAGAAGAGTGTTGCACCATTCCTACTATGGTAATATGAACACCAGCATTTCTTAGCCACCACAGCATTACTTGAAGGAATCTTAAACTTTATGCACACTTGCGTAGAGACAAAACAAAAACCTGGTGTGATCTCTTTGTAGAACGACTGCAGCTTTACATGAAGCTGTCGATCAGACTATTGCAAAACATATACATATTGTATCAACATTGCGAATTGAGATTTGTGAAAAAGTTTTATTTTCAGTAGAAGATTTGCATCCTTTTGGTTGCGTTAATTGTTTCACAAAAATGTGTGAAAAGTTCTGAACGACTACGAATGTATGCCCGCCCACGCTAATGAGGTACTGAGTCATAGTATGAATCGTAAAACTATGAATAGATAGGTGAAACTCGATACACGAAGCCATTACTAGTACGATCTCATCCAAAAGGGTGTGGGTGTGGGTGTGGGTGTGGGTGTGGGTGTGGGTGGAGGTGGGTGGGTGTGAGTGGGTGTGGGTAGAGAGAACGAAAACACCCACACCCACACCCAAAATACTCGACACATTTTGTATTTCGATGAAAGGTAATATCTTTGAATTATATCTCTAACACTCGCTCGTATCAAAAGCAATTTGTTAGATCTACCTAATATTTAAAAAGGGTGTGGATGGTTGTGGATGTTGCTGAAGACAGTCATGTGCTTACACCCAGACACCCACACCTCACACCCAGACACTCATATCTCACACCCAGCCACCCACACCTCATACCCGGATACTCACACCTCACAGCCAGACACCCACATCCATGCATCCACATCCACACCCTTAAAGTCACATATAATGAAGAATATGGATATGATCTAAATTTCACAATACGCTTGTCTGTAAAAGAAACAATCCACAGTCGAGAGCTAGCATATGTAATCTATTGTATATGTATGCTGGAGAGCGCAGAACAGCAATAAAGATTAAGTTAATGTGATTGTACGACAATGTGTGTGTGATTGAGAGATAAAAGAATTTCCACACACTCACATCGACACTCACATCCTGATTTTAAAATTTTCAAAATCTTAGGGTTATATAATTGGGCATCAAATTGCCCTGATATTTTTACTAGTTAAGATTTCACCAATCACATACATGAAATAAATTGGTAAAAAATATTTCTTTCTGTTGCCCCATATTGCGAAATAACTGAATCGTCAAATATTTTTCTTGATGTGACAGAAGAAAAAGCGTGAAAGCATGTATGTAATTGCGTCATACGTTAGAAGAAGACGAAATGAGAAAAAAACAAAGACGACGACAACAACGAACTTGTTCAGCCTTCTTGGAAGATTTACCTAATGAATTACTTGTTCAAATATTCTCTTATTTAAATGGAGTGGATGCTATTTATGCCTTTTCATATCTTAATAATCGCTTCAAACATTTACTTATCGAAAATTGTGAATCGTTTGACTTTCAATCAATAAGTAAATTAAAATTTGATCTTGTCTTTCAACATCAAAATACAAAACGATGGAAATCATTAAGAATTTCTGATGATGAACATACACCTGGTTATGTCGAATACTTTTGTCAAGCTTATTCTTTAATCAATGATTTTCCTGAATTACAGTCATTAGTCATTTCACATGTAGACTTTCGAAAGACATACACGATTGTATCGCAACTTTCATCTCTAAAAAATCTTGTTTCATTAACAATTAAATCTCTTTGTGGTGAAAAAATGCCTCAACTTGATCTTCCAAATTTGAAAAAATTTGTTTTTAGTGCTTGTTCCCAGATTGATTGGCTAAAAGTAAATTATAAAAATACAGAAAATTGAATCATTTTCTTTATTACTTGTTTAGAATTTTTCTCAACTTGAAAGTATTGAGTATACAACACAAAATTGTCATTGGTTTAGGAATGATTTATCATGGCCATCAACATTAAAACATCTGAGAATTATATTTGATTATGAAGAATGTTTGAATTTTATACAACGTTCACTTGTTCATTTATCATTACTAAATAGTTTCGAAATATATCAAACACAAAGAGCGAGAATTCCTCCTAATGGTCAAAGTTGGGAAACCTTGATTCGTTCTTCCTTTCCATTATTAAAAATCTTCAAATTTTATTTCAACATCGAATATTCATCGCAATCATCCTATCAAATGGACGAAGTCATTGTATCATTTTCCACACCATTCTATATATTGGAAAAGAAATGGTTTATTCGTTGTGATATATCTGATCGTGGTCGTGCACTTCTCTACTCACTACCATTTCCTTTCGATACCTACACAGCTTTGCAAGGTACTAACATCAAAACTATTTCAACTCTATTGAATGATTATAACGATAATTCCTATACTAATATATTCTCCAAAGTCAAAACATTAGAAGTCTTTTATAAATCTTCTGAACCCGATGAAAACTTTCATAAAAACAGAGTGATTAATTTGACTATTTATAATGACTTTGATTCAATTAAATGGATGCATGTATTAAGTAAACTACAACATGTAGAAATGAACTATCCTACAACGATGTTACCAGAAAATTTTCTTCATCTATTGAAAAATGCACGTCATTTAAGTTCATTAGTTGCAGAAAAGAGAATTTTACAGATAGCGACAGACCATTGGAATAATGTTTCTATATGTGATCATCTATCTCGTAAGATTATCTCTCTAAAATTATGCGCAAGATATCCACGATCACAACATATAAATAACCATGAAATTCAACAAATTATTCGAATTTTTTCCTCGAAATGTCAACATTTATCTTTATGTATTCAATCACCAAATGGCACGATCGGTTATATTTTAGAAAGTATGCCTCGACTACAAACTTTACATGTTAACATTTTGGGAACAACAATGTCACTAGTCGATATGGCATGGTTACAAAAAGAACAGACTATATTCAACAGTTCGAATTGTATGATATTTAGTAATGAAAATGATCATTATTTTTGGTTGGGAAAACATAAATCAAACAAAAACTTAAAGTATGTGAAATGAGATATAGTGCCTTTAAAGCTAATAAAAACTTCCTTTTCTTGTTCATTAATAAAATTTCATATGTTGACGAAGTGCGGGTGTGAATATCTGCTGATTGATGTATATGTAATACTTACACTCATATTTACAATGTATTTCTGATGGCAATTGTTCCATGTGAGACGAATTCATTTTCTTCAGTGATGAAGACGTGATCATACGACGTCTCTTTATCAATGTCTATAGTAACAAAATACTATTGTTATTTCATCAGAGTATTAAATTCTATTTTTAAGAATGAGCAAACAAAAAATTAAAATCTAAAATAAATATGTTCATTTTACTCGAACAACTTAATACTGTAGTGACGTTGAAGAGAATCTACAATATAACATCTCGCGAAAAACCACTAGACCGCCGAAATTATTCTCTTCATGCTATTCGAATATTCTACAATGTTATTTATTTCATATATATGCAATACTCATTTGAAAAATATAGACAATAGAGAAGAGAAACAGTGATCATCTTGTTCATAGATACAAATTTTCATAGGCTAATCGCTGAGATATGCATCAATAGTCGAATGGCATTGGTAGAGGGTGTGGGTATGGATGTCTGGATATGTGCTAAGAGAAGAATCACACCCACACCCATAGTAATGTACCAGTTTTAATTATGGATGAAACTAATAAGATATGAAATTTTATTATGTCATTGCATCATTGTTTTCTTTTCTTTTTTTAAAGGATGTGGTAAAACTGCATTGATACAATTCTTATGTCAGAAAATTTTAGATGATGAATTGGAAATTTTTCGTATAACAATGTTTGTTTGCAGTTGACCAATAAGTTGGATGATCAATCATTTAGAGAAGAGTAGGTTGATCTCATCAGGTTTGACGTAAGTAAGCTTAATATGATTGACTTTCTTTCAACAAAAAAGGGATCGAAAGAAATGCCTGCAAAATGGCTATGAACCATCACCAATACTTAACGATTAGAACAGATCAAGACATTAGAATGATGAAAAACACCTCACTACGCATTGTTTTTCTGAAAGTAGAGAAAAAAAAGGATTTCATGTATTACAGATAGAGGTTTGATGATTTTTAATCATGCATTTGAAGTTTTTCTCGTCGCATTAAAAACTTAGTTGATGGAATTATAATTAAAAAAACAATCAGTTGTTGGAACTGAATTAAATACTACAGATACAATTGAGAAAACCTTTGGAAAAGGGCTTATTGCAATACTTTTTGTCTTTGTAAAAGTATATCTTTCACGCTTAGATCTAAATGTTCATATTTTATTTGTGAACAATCATTAATCACTTTTTTATCATTGAGTATAAAGCTGGAAAACTGTATTAATGAAAGTCAATATAATGGATAATTAAAGAAAAGTCTACTATTGGTATAGTAAGAGATATTTTGCTAGCATTAGATAATGCTTAATTTCCACATGGTTTTTATACAACTTCTTAAAGGAATCAAAGACTTATATTCTCTAAAACATTGTCGATAGTTGGATGAATATTCACAGAGAAAAGCTCATGTTCGTATTATCTGAGTATTTAACAATCTAAGGCTATCTTCTAAAGATCTTATTTTAAATTTCGGATAGAAAATTATTTTTCATAGCAGAAGGATCCGCTAATATCAAAAGACAGCTGTAATGATAATATCAGAGTTTTCCTTTTGAGTAAACGGTGTTAGTATATGTGGTAAAAGACATAAAATAGAAATTTTTTTTTGTTTTAGAACTAAAATTATTTTCTAACAAGGGAACATATCCAACTGGCGGACGCCATTCGAGTCCATATTTTGACTTTGAATAGGACTGACGAGGGAATTACCCCAAGCGATTCACTGCTTTTGAGCTCATACTTTGGGGATAAGTAGGAGACCCCGACACTAGAATAACTCTAAGAGGATTTGGGCCCATGCACTTGTGGGGCTGAGTTATAACCGTTTTACTCGATTTTTGCCCTAGGACACTGGTTCACCTGCAAAACCAAATCAACGAATTTCGATCTGAAATTTTGTCCACGAAGAGAACTAATGGCCACTAGAATATCCTGAAAGTTTCAGACAAAACGAATGTATCCTTCTTAAGATATTGAATTTTCAAAAACCGACTATTTCTCGAAAAGAATTAGCAGACCCTGAATTTATTGTGGAGTCAATATCTTAAGAAGGATGCATTCGTTTTGTCTGAAACGTTCAGGGTATTCTAGCGGCCATTAGGCCTTTTCGTGGACAAAATTTCAGATCGAAATTCGTTGATTTGGTTTTGCGGGTGAACCAGTGCCCTAGGGCAAAAATCGAGTAAATGTGAGGTTCTCTTTAGAGGATGTTATTAATTAATCTTTATTTTCTTTTTACGCCCAGTCAATGACGCGTTTCTTCTGATTAATTGATCTTTTGCTGAGAACTCACGTAATGAGTTAGTTTACCTTATGTAGGTATGTGATTATTAATGATTTGGAATGAGATCAATGATGAAATCAGTTTATTGAAGAATAAGTAGTGATAATGTAAATAACGGTAACAGAG
>CAJNSZ010000326.1:10033-25788 GCA_905329745.1 Rotaria sp. Silwood2 | reverse complement strand
ATACCAAAAGCATAGCAGAAAAATTGCATCAAAAATATCGTTCTAGTGCGATTAAACTCTATACGAGGAATGATATGAATCAAGAGAAGAATGTCGCAAATATAAATGCCGGAGAAATAATTATAGCTACGAACTTGGCAGGACGAGGTACAGATATAAAAACGGAGGAAATAGAAAAGCATGGTGGTCTTCATGTTATTGTAACATTTATGCCGCCTAATAAACGTGTCGAAGAACAAGCATTCGGCAGAACATCACGTCAAGGTAAACGAGGTACAAGTCAAAGAATCTTAAATGCAATCAATTTAATAGAATATGAAGACTTTGATATACAAAAAATTACACAACTTCGAGATAGAATTGAAGCGAAAATGTTATGTGATTTTGAAAATTGTGAGTTGAAAATTATTACATTGAAAGACGAGCTTTTTATTAAATTTTGTTCGTTACTAAAACTGATACGCTCAGAAATTAGGGAGAAAATTAGCTGGTGGACAAACGTAAAGAATAATGTAAAAAGTACATTTGTACATGTTGGTCCGTCTGTTATTGAGTCGAACACATTACTCAGTATTGAAGAACAATGGGCTATGTTTTTACGTAAAATTGATGATGAAAAATGTCCTATCAATACAGAAAAAATTCATGCTGACTATGAAGAATTTAGCAAAAATATACAGAGAAACTACGCAAATGATTGTGTCATTAAGAACCCCTATCACCGTATCAACATAGGTAATGATTTAATCATAAGTGATTCATCGCTGAAAAATAAGTATGATGAAGCGATGAAGCATTTCGATAAAGCTATACAATCTGATTCAAATCATTGTGCGGCAGCTTTTGTTGGTAAAGGATGGTTATTAATAAAAAGTAAAGAGAAAATTATTGGCTCGAATGAACAAGAGTTCGGCTATAAGGAAGCAGCTATGAGAGCATTCCGTAGAGCACTTGAAATCTTAGCTGAAGAAATGGCTTTACTAACATCAATCCAAACACTTTTACAAAAGAGATCGTTCAATATGAATAGTCCTCTATCGAAACAATTAATACAAAAAATTAATATTTTAGGTGGTTATTGCAATAGTTTAGAAAATGTCGTGAATCTAATTAGAAAATCTCGCAGATTAATACAAATTACGGATATCATGGACTGTAAAAACATGAAAACCGATGCAGATAATAGTGGCGTATTTAAAAGAGCCATTACGCATGATGAAATTGAGAAAGGTATTGGAAAATGGTGTAATATTCGTTTAATTTCCTCTGATCAGAGTGATCGACATAAAGCTTCGATAGAAAATTGTGACGAAGTCGGGATCATAAAAGAAGATGAAGATAAATTCGTAGTTATTTACAAAAATAGAATAGAAAATAAAACAGCTAAATGGACTATAGATGATACCGAATTGAATAATTGGCTTTTAACTATATCATTTGATGAGAGTATTCTTGATAGAAATACAAATTCTAAAATTTACAATAGAATTTATCGAAAAATCGTCTCTGAAAATGGCTACGTTCGAGCAGACTTTTTAGCTCCTCTTCAAATTTTATCAAAAGATCGAGAATATGAAGTAACATTCAATGATCTTACTGTGAGAGAAGATATGGGTACCATCGATCAAGCTATTAAGACTATCGATCGGGCAATATCAAAACCTAACTTACTTGATCTCTTGCGCACTACAAAACGACATATTCTGAATAGTGATTATAAAGATATTAGGATTAGTATATCTCAGATTAATTCAGAAATATTGAAAGAACTTATCAATCCTAATATCGAAGTTCAGGAAGTTACAAAAGAGATGGCTTTAGTAGAATTGAAAGATAGAAGTTCATTTTTTCATCGTCATTTACTACCAGATTCTTTATCTCCTGATTCGTATGCAGTGGATTTAGATATTATTCTTAACAATAATAAAATACAAGAAGAATCTCGTTTGCAAGTAAGAAATGCAATAGAAATAATTGAAAAACAGAAAGAAGAAAATGTGCGCTTTAATTTAACTTTTGTATCTGCGAATGATTTATCCAAAGTTTTAAAAACCAAAGTAATAAATTATTCGAAACTAACTGTCGAATTTCTTCGTTTGAATGGAGAAAAAATTCAAGAGAAGTTTAGAAAAATAATATCCAAAAGCATTAATCTTGAAATATTCGATGGAAAAGAAAAATTATTAGAAGTTCTTCGTTCTCTCGACAAGCAACACATCGAATTATACTCATTTAAAAACGAGGAAAAGAAAGTTGGCAATGTCAAAGAATTAGTCGATAAGACAACAGCAGAGGAAAAAATAAAAAAAAATAAAGAGGACCAAATGTGGATGAAATTAATTGATTTAAATACACAAATAATTGAAAACATTCTTTCGATTTGTCCGAATGCAAATTTTAATATTCATTTCATTAACATAGATTTCGACAGTCTCTTGAATGGACTAAACGATGAACTTATCAATGTTTCTTTTGATCAATTAGGAAGAGAAACGGCTCAAACTTTGATAACAGAAATAAGAAAAAAAAAACTCGATTTTAGTTTAACCTTTCAGCGTTTAACAAGTGCTCAAGCACAAAGACTAATAGAAATAGCTCCCATCGATCAAGAAGATATAGAAATTAATAAAGTGAAACCTTTAAGTGAATTATTCATGAACGATTCAAAGCCAGATTTAGAATTGTCAGAATTTTCATGTTGAGGAATCGAATATCTACTTGAAATCAGCGAGAAGAGATTTATACCGTGTCTAAGCGTTGCAAGTGTTGCCATCATAGGCGTTGTTCAAATGGCAGTAGGTGCTGTTCTTATTTGTACGGGATTCGGAGCTACTGTAGGCATGGGTCTAGTTACTGAAGGAGCTGCAGATTTGTTTACTGCTTATCGAGCTTACAGTACGAGACAATTTAGTTGGTCTGATTATGGTAAACAAAAAGCAGTAAGTCTCGTTATTTCAGCTGTTNGATTGGCCTGAACAACACTATGTTTTGTCCTTACAATATTAAAATTCAAGCCTTCAGTTAAGAGTCTTATGCTGATTTTTCAGAAGGTATGGAACCTCGTTGTTCCTGAAAAGTTCACCATGGGCAGAAATCCTTTATACGCGGGTACTGTACTCATTGAGCTCTACAAAATAACAAATACCCGATTCGAAACGGAGACTCACACTTGGGGACCTTCCCTCCTCAGATTAATTCAGAAGCATTGAAAGAACTTATTAATCCTAATATCGAAGTTCAGGAAGTTCGAAAAGAGGTGGCTCTAACAGTGTTAAAAGATAAAGTTCATTTTTTCATCGACATTTACTACCGGATTCTTTATCTCCCGATTCATATGCAGTGGATTTAGATATTATCCTTAACAAGAACAAAATACAAAGAGAACGTCGTTTGCAAGTAAGAGATGCAATAAAAATAATTGAAAAACAGAAAGAAGAAAATGTACGTTATAATCTAACTTTTGTAGCTGCGAATAAAGTATCCGAAATTTTAAAAACCGAAGTAATAAATTTCTCAGAATTAAATGTCGAATTTCTTCGTTTGAATGAAGAAAAACTTCAAGAGAAATTTACAAAAATAAAATCCAAAAGCATTAGTCTTAATATGTTCGATGGAAAAGAAAAATTATTAGAAATTCTTCGTTCTCTCGATAAGCAACACATTGAATTATACTCGTTTAAAAACGAGGAAAAGAAAGTTAGCAATGTCAAAGAATTAGTCGATAAGACAACAGCAGAGGAAAGAATAAAAAAAAATAAAGAGGATCAAATGTGGATGAAATTAATTGATTTAAATACACAGACAATTCAAAACATTCTTTCGATTTATCCGAATGCAAATTTTAATATTCATTTCATTAGCATAGATTTCAATAGTCTCTTGAATGGACTAAACGATGAACTTATCAATGTTTCTTTTGATCAATTAGGAAGAGAAACGGCTCAAACTTTGATAACAGAAATAAGAAAAAAAACCTCGATTTTAGTTTAGCCTTTCAGCATTTGACAAGTGCTCAAGCACAAGGACTAATAGAAATAGCTCCCATCGATCAAGAAGATATAGAAATTAATAAAGTGAAACCTTTAACTGAATTATTCATGAACGATTCAAAGCCAGATTTAGAATTGTCAGAATTTTCAGGTAGAGGAATCGAATATCTTCTTGAAATCAGCGAGAAGAGATTTATACCGTGGCTAAGCATTGCAAGTGTTGCTATCCTAGGCGTTGTTCAAATGGCAGTAGGTGCTGTTCTTATTTGTACGGGATTCGGAGCTACTGTAGGCATGAGTCTAGTTACTGAAGGAGCTGCAGATTTGTTTACTGCTTATCGAGCTTACAGTACGAGACAATTTAGTTGGTCTGATTATGGTAAACAAAAAGCAGTTAGTCTAGTTATTTCGGCTGCTTCGATGGGATTCTCATCGATCAAAGATGCAGGGAAAGGAGTTCAGACTATTGTGTCAGGAGCAAGACAAGAAATACTTGAGCAAGCTGGTACGAAATGAATTACTGGTGGAAAGTCAGCAAGTACAACATTAATTCAAACAGGAAAAAACTTGAGAAGTCTAACGGTCAAGTTCACTTGTGTAACTGTTGGTGAAGCTGCACTAAGAGAAGGTTTGAATAAGATTGCAGATATTGGATCGAATTTCATGTTAGAACAAATGAAACCGCAGATTTCGGCGTTTATACAAAATCGAGTGAGTAGCAAGTTTGCCGAATCTAATTTATTCAAAATCGTTCGTAAAATGTATGCGATCGACCTAATGAGTCAAAAACAACAGATGAAAGCAAAAATCAACAGACTAGTCATTGAAATAATTAATCCTGAGCATAGTTTCTGGCGTAAACAGTGGAATTCCATTGGTGGTCCTTTATGTAAAGGTATGCTATCAAGGGTCGAGAAAATACGCGGTCCAGTAAGTATGGGTATTAGAATACTTGGTACATTGAATGGAATGTATGAAATTACGTTTATTATTCAAAATGTACATGATAAACTCTTAAAGAAACTTTCAGACATGGATCGAGATACTTTGTCTATGCATCAAGTTCTAAATCACTATTGCACGATCAGCAAAGAAGATACCAAGGAAATTGTAAGTCTGCTTGAAGATCAAGACATCGTAGAATTCAATAGCGAATTAGAAGATAAGAATTTTCGGAATAAATTAGATAAGGTTGACTTCAAACACTTTGATATCCATAAAGAAACGGTTGTGAAATTTTTTACTTCATTACAAGAAAATATATCCAACGTCGTAATTGATGATTTCAATGAAATCATGAAATTAGTATCCGATACAATAACAGAGCAAGTTTTTCGAATAACACAATCGCAACTCATTGCACCATGGAGTACCTACGGTATGGGTGAATTGACAAAAGCCATTTCAGAAAGAGTACAACATCATTTTATTGTTGATGAGAATCAAAATTCCGATAGTCAAAATCGAGAAAATCAACAACTTGAAGCAGAAAAAGGTGGAAGTAAATATAACACTATTGCAAAGCAAATTAGATATAATGCTAAGGATTATACGATTGCATATAGTCAATGTGATATTATTTATCAGTCTCAACACCCACAACAACGAGATGTACATAGCACTGGAGCAGTCGATAAACCAGCAAATCTTTCTGATATGATAGCACTTGCTGCGGAAAATAATTTAGACATAAAAATAGCAGATGATGAGAATTACCAGCCTACGGAAGAGGATAAGGCACATGGTACAAACATTATAGTATACACGAAAGGAACAGTAGATGCAAATGGAAATGTTGGTATAGGACATTTTCAACTTATGTCAAGAGATGGCACTCTTATTGATATTCCAAACGAGAAAAATAATTGTGGTTATACTGTTATTCAGAAAATATTACATGATAAAAATGTCGATAAAACTATCGACGATCTTCGTAATGCTCGAGCCCAAAGCATAGAAACGAACCCTAGTCAGTTTTCGAAAATAGAGAAAGTACAACAATGCATCCAATACCATCATCCACGAGAAGCAAATGCTTTATTAATCACAGGAGGAGCTCAGCTACAGCCTTCTTTCCAGGAGATGTACACGTCTGATACATATCCACGTGCAGGTAAGTACGGTCGTTTAAATAGAAATTGAGAGGACGAAAGGGAATTTTTGAACTAAATCACATCCCTCCAAAAGCTTCACGTAAAGGTACACCCTATGAATATATAAGCGAATATAGTATGCCAGCTATGGTCATGTTTGTGGAAGATCATGGAAAAGCTGCGTCAACAGGAAGCAGTCGAGAGGCATCTGATTATCATAAAACTATTCATCAACATCTTCAAAACGGAGATATGTATAGTGCATTACAGTTAGAACTAAGCAATATGTTGGAAGTTAGTGGTGCGAGAAGAGAGTATTATAAAAACAATATTTCCGAATACATCGACTATGTATCATCCACACCTTTGAAGAATGCACCACCCAATAGAGATGGTACAAGAACTCTGATAAAACAGGATGAAGCAACTCGTTTGCGAAGAGAACTGTTTCGGTAATGACGTCATTTATAATATATTATGTTAGCAAGCTTTCTAGTCTTAGAAAAAACTCTTCAAAATGCTTTATATCCGTTTTTGACTATCACTTGATCCTCAAAGAACGACAAAAGTTAATTTCTATATACCGGTTGAATTATCAAACTGCTTTCCTGATAAATTCTCCAACACTATTGAGATTGCAAATAGTTGAACCGTTTTAATGAACACTTTAGATAGTAATGTTTAATTGCAAAGGATCCCCGGTTTTAAGCTAATAATAGTGAACAACAGTAAAGGACATACAACACAGTTTAGTATATTCAAGGGATATATTAGAAAAGAATAAATAGAGCAGCCAACAAAAACTGCATCTTGTGAATACCAAACGAACTTTTTATTTAGTCATACTATCCGATCATGTCAACTATCCTGACCAGTTTCATGTCATTGTTTTTCTCTTCTATAATTCTATCATCCTCTTCACCACAATCAAAGCATTTTCGTTTTGTCGCTCTTGTGTTTATATATTGTTTTAGGGTGTGGGTGTGTGGGTGTGGGTGTGGGTGTGGGTGTGGGTGTGGGTGTGGGTGGGTGTGGGTATGGATGTGGGTGTAAGTGTGGGTGTGGGTGTGGGTGTGTGGGTGTGAGTGTCGGTGTGGGTGTGGGTGTGGGTATGGATGTGGGTGTTTATTTTCTGTGTATCTATACCCACTAACATCCCATCCACACACCCACACCCACACCCACACTCTCACTGTAAAAAAATAGGTTTATTACGAAACCTGTACCCGCGCTCAAACTCTCTACAACTTCGTATCGATTTAGGAAAACTAAAAAGAAGCTTAGTAAATCGTTTTCTAATCCTTTTTAGGGTCGATAAATCAATACAAAACCTTAATGGATCTGAGCGCGAGCACAGGTTTCGTAATAAACCTATGCTTTTTTAAAGCGCACACGCACACTCACATCCACACCTCAAGATAATGCAGCTGCGGGTGTGTATAAATGTGTGTTTGTCTCTTCTTTCCTTGCGCCGACATCGCCGCTCCAAATCCACATCGATCTCTGCATACACATTTACATCCGCAGCCAACCTCGAAGTTGCACACCACATTCAAACTGGCACTCACCTAGATCTCTACCCAGTTAAATTTAAACGAACATGTGAAAGATTATAAAATTATTTCAAATTTGTCAGCAAACAATCATGACAGATAAGCAGGGGTGACGCGACAGGGGGTAGTCGGGGATGTAGCACCCCCTCCCCCCGAATCATCGAAAATTTTCGTTTTTTCCAAGCAAAATCCAAAGATTTTCTTGTTCTCCTTGAAAAAATTATGGTAAACCCCCCAAATATTCCCAACACTTCCCTTCCCCCCCCCCCCCCCCCATTTCAGTTGGTTCGCGCCACCCCTGCAGATAAGTGATGACTGTTGGCAAAGTAGTCTATTTGCAACACTCAGTGAAGAACTGCAACACAACTGTAACCGACAGCGTTTTCAAACATGTTTGGTTCAGACCGAAAAATTAAATTTAAATACTCAGCTGATATTATATTTAGTAATTGTTGATTCACCTAACATCAATAATCCTCATCATTTATCTAACAGTATGGGTATTCGTGAGTGGCGGGTGTACAACGGAAAAATAATCCAAGTTACAGAAACACCGACACTCACGCGCTGGTACAACTACACTCTAAAAAAAATAACGAAATTGGACACAGCTGCAATATCTTGCCATCGATAAAATCTAGCCGACTTCTCCTTGTTTTCTAGCCTTTCTCATCAAATTGATCACATTCGTGAAAGAAGATCCAGGACTCCCAATGAAGTGAGTTGTTAAGGACGCAACAGCCTGAACAATTAAAAGCCGACGTACATGGTGCCTACAGCCGTGCGAAACTTGTACTGGACATTCAATTTGTGCCAAGCCGAATGTCCGGCGAATAATCTCAATTTCCTTAGGATTTGCGTCAGTCGCAATGAAAATATTTGTGTGTGGAACGGAGTATTTCAGAGATATTTGCTTGGCTTTGTGCAAAAATGCGGTTAAATTCATTCTACTGGTCAGGTCACCGAGACGTATATGAATGCCTAATGTCGTAGTATGACGTGAGGCCGATCTCAATATAAGCCATCGATAAATATGCTGTGCTTCGTTCCATATGCTTTGCAAGTAGCGTATATGAAAGGTACGTGTTATATTCTTTTGTGTTTCGATAATTTCAGGAAAACCTTTAATTGAACGATATTGCCACACCCACTTGCCTGAGACTAGCATGAAAGAGTCTTGAACTCTCAATGCAGTCTCTATGCTATGTAATTCTACACGTTGCTCACCTAATATTGGATGAGAAGAGTTCAGTTCACATATTTGAGACTGTGTTGAACTGCTGCACATTGAAAAATTATCTTGCGCATGTGCATAGTATATTAATTTGAGGCAAAGACACGATGTGATGTTCTTCATATGACGATATTTTTTCCAAGTTAGAGTTAGATGTTTCCGACGAAATTCTTTATTAATTGCATCCAAATCGAGCAATTCATCTATCTCTACTCCTTGATATGGTATCAGAACGAGAGTTCTATTCAGATGATATGCCAGACGGACCATCGTCATAATTTGACAGTACCGATTTGAAAAACGACCACGTGGAATACTAGCAATATACTTACTTTGAGATGTTCTGAAAGTAACAAAATTCACTGTCTTCCGATGATCTCTTGAAAATAATAATATTGCAATACTTGCAATAAAAATAGCTACAAATGCAACAATTGACACTTTTGGAACAGTATGTCGTATGGTGTGACTTTTGTTAGGTTTAATTGTTTTGTTATTACTTGGGTTTTGCATCTTGAAGCTGATCAACAATGATTCTTTAAATGGTCAGGACGTAGCGGTGATGAGATCGATGAATTAGCAGCAAAAAACAAATATCGAAAAGATAATAAGAGTAAGATGTATGCAAACGAGAAGTTGTGATTGGAAGTCTACCAAAACAAACATGAATACAGAGCAATCGTGTTATAATTGCTGGTGATACTAACAATAAGAAATGGTCACTTGCGTACTCTCTATTAAAGAGTATTATTACAACTCATTTATAGTTTCACCGAAAATCCTTATGTTTTTTGAAAATTGCATTCGTTGATAAATAAGCCATCAAGGGTTCTAGATAATTTAAGGAACTATAGGAAATATAAAAATCCGAGTGTTTAAAAGAATCCTAAATCTTACCCTTTTCAATTTATCCGAGACATCTATCACAAAAGTGGTTTTAGCACATGTCCCTTGAACGAAGAGAAATAGCGTTTGAGACGTGACTTTGTGGTATACATTTGAAACAGTTTTGTATGTCTAATAACTATAACAAGAAGCAAGCAGTAGGTGTCGACAAGTTAAATTTTCATATAAGACTTGCATTTTCCTCCTTATTATTTCATTACGAGTCTTTCGATAATTAAGAGTGGCACTTTAGCTTTAAACTATAAATGTTAAAGTGGTTATAGTTTTAAGTCATACTCTAAAGTTTTCTAAGTTACAGTTAAAATGACGGTACTTTAAACTTTAATTTTAGACCTTTTTAAGTTAAAGTATAGAGTTTTTTTACATAAACGTTGTTTTAGAAAGTAATACCACACAAGAAAGGTTTAAGAAAGCAAAATCAGTTTAGAACAAGGGAAATCTGCGATCGGTTTCTGAAAACACTACACTTAATATTTTTCTCAATTTAGTTACCATCAAATTTCTTGTAGAGATTATTTAAACTTAACATTTGCTGAAACTAATCAAAGATAATGATTCTCTTCACGTATTTAGTCTTTTTTTGAAAATTATTGCGCCAGTCTTATTTTTCTTTGAACTTTCCATCCTCAGTAAAAATTTCAATGAAAATACTTCTTCCTTTCACGCCGACATATCTCTACGACATGTTCAGACTATTGTCAAAAATACATGTTATTATGTTAATAGCCTTTCTTAGACTTTCACTAGCATCAAGATAAAGCTTGAAGTGCTGAATATGTTATTAATAGGAATATATGAGACGGCGACGATATACTGATGAGTTATTTTCATAATTGTATATAGAGTGCTGTATTATGAGCTTGTGGGAATGATAAAAGTCGCGTCTTTATAATTTTCTCTTTTGGTAGGGTGTGGGTGTGGGTGTGGGTGTGGATGGGTGGATGGATGGATGGGTGTGGGTGTGCGTGTGGGTGTGGATGTGGTTGTGAGTGTGGGTGTGGGTGTGGGTGTGGGTGTGGGTGTGGGTGTGGGTGTGGGTGTGGGTGTGGGTGTCGGTAGATCTGAGGGGTGTATGAATGATTCTTCTTCAATCCCCCGCACCCTTAGTGCCTGATATTTTATAAAATTCATTAATTTCTTATTCTTCGTTTAAAAAGATTTGCCGGTCGCGTTTTGTTTAATGCCAAATCGACGAACAGCAACGTATTCAGAATTATTTCAACGATTAGAACAAGAGGCAACCATGATGGGCAAACAATTCGACCCCCGCCATATAATATCTGATTTTGAAGCAGCTTTGATCCTAGTGATTCGACAAAAAGTAAGTTTTTTATTTTCTCTTAAAATTGGACCTCATAATCTCGATCTTTCTGTCCTTGTTCTAGTTTCCAGCTGCAACACATACGAGATGCATGTTTCACTTTAATCAAAGTGTTCATCGCAAAATTATGGACCTCGGATTAGGTACCGATTATGCACAAGATGCTTCAACACGTGAACAGTGCAAGCAATTAATGGCTTTATGCTTAATGCCTGTTTCTGAAGTGGAATATCAATTTAATCGTATTCATACAATTGCATCACCATCATTGGATGATTTATTCATGTACCTTTATCGTCAATGGATAGATGGACATATTCCGTTGTCAATGTGGAATTTTTATGATCTTAATCATCGAACAAATAATATTTGTGAAGGTAATTTAAAAAGCCTTTAATTACAAGTTAAAAAAGTCCATGTATGTTTTTCTTTCATAATAGCTTACAATCGACGATTTGGAACACGTTTTATGAAAAAATACCCGAATATATGGACTTTCATACAGCTGATCCAGAGTGAAAATGCTCGTTGTGAACATTTAATAATTCAACTTGATGCAGGTGCATCCTCTTCCAAACAATCAACACGGAGAACAATGTTTCAAAGTCGATTTGAAACTCTCAAAACAAGATTCAGCAGCAATGAAATTAGTGCAAAGATGCTGTTGGATAAGTTGGGATTATTAATCGGTGGACACAAAATATGAGATGAACATTTATAAATTTTATCTATTCAGTTTTTATTGTCTTCTGTCGCATAATTGAATAAATTCTTCTCATTTAACATTAATAAAGAAAAGTAACCATTGTTGATATCTAACTTTTCGATATTTTGCATTCAACATTTTCCTCTCTCCTTTTATATTATTTCGATTTCTACATTTTCTCTTTCTACATTTTCCGTTTCGGCGCTTAACACCAAATCCAGAATAAATACCAGAACGGAATTCTGTTTGGATAGGTAAATATCAGATGAATCTGTCATTTCGTACTCGATCTAATATAGAAATGAATATGTCTTAGATTAACCCTTTCGCGCCGGGTGTCCCATATATGGGACGCTGACGTTTTTCCTTAGATACAGATATCAAATGGTACTCGAAGTGATATTTGGTACTTGTGTCTAAAGAACTCTTTCTATTATAACGAGAGAGAGACTATTGGCATCGAAAGTTTTATAGGAAAGTCACACTTTAAGTGTAAAACTTGAAGAGTCTTTAATAAAGAAAGTCTATCGATACATCGAAACGCTTCTAATAGAAACTATATTACAAACGGTGGAGCTCAGGATCCTTATGTAACATCCTCCTTTGGAGAAGAAAACGTCTGGAGGAAGACACAGGACTAAAATACTATTTGCAGAGTCGAGCATCTTCTGTGCTGGCGCGCATTCCCTTAAAGAATTCGTGACTCCGAATATGGTGGAGGCTATTAAGTACTGAGACTTGGGGCAATGAAAGCGAGCGCTGTGACTTTTGGGCATGCAATTTTTTACAGACCATAATAAAGACTATTTTTTTCGCTAAAAAACCCCGGCGTGAAAGGGTTAAAGATGCATTTTAAAAAAATCAAACGATAGATTAATACTTTGTATCTTTGTTTGACATATTTTTATTTCTATTATGAGAGTCTACTATTGTTTTAATCGTAATCTTTATATTTTCAATAAAAAAAAAAACATGAAAAATTCACAACTATGTTTGTTGCCAGTAAAATAAATTTCAAATAGAGAAATTTATATTCAGAATTATTAAAATAAATTTTTATAACCTCTCAGTTGCGACATCTTTGTATGTATCATTTTTGAATGTAATCATCAAGGAGTTTCTATAGTTTCTTACATATTAATGTGACCTTTATTACAAATTCATGCTAATTTGAAGAAAAAAGCGATGGTAAATGTATTAAAAGTTTTGCTGAATGTATATGTTTTGACGGAGGTAGGTAATGAATGTCGCCTTAAATTAAGCACAATGATTGTTTTTCAGCGAACAAGTATATTTTCATATTCAACCATCAATCAAAATATTCATCCATAAAGTAAAATTGTAAGAGATATTACAAGTAAAACAAAGAAGAAAACAAATTGAAGGTTTTTAATCATAAAAAAGAATGAGCATGATAATTACATTTTTTCAAACGAACATTGTCTTTGATATTCTTTTATTATAGATAAAAATGTTCTTCCTTCATATTTATGTAAAACTGATAAGCTTCTCTAATTAATTCAATTCAATTGATATTCCGAATTCTTTAAATATAAATAATTGTAAGATTTTATTTTTTTTTTGCTAATTAAAATATAAATATTTGTAGTTTTGTATTCATAGACTCGTCAACAATTTTCTAAACATGCCACAACGTTCATCCAATAAAGTAAAAGTTTATGTTCGAACTCGTCCTACAAATAATTTTGCATCGGATATGATTTCTTTCGGACGAGATAATCGAGTTAGTTCATAGTTTGATAGAAAAAAAAGTTTCGTATTCATTTTAAAATTATAATTTAAATAGACAATTTGTATTCATCGAGCTGCATCAGCCAATGCTGTTGATAACAAAATCAATGATTGGGCATTTCATTTAGATGGTGTATCTCATAATGTTAGTCAAGAAGAAATATTTGATTCTGTAGCTAAGGATGTCGTTGATCGAACATTAGAGGGTTATAATGGTCTGTTTTATTATTTTCTTTTTTAAAAATTAAATAAATTCATTCATTATATGATAGGAACAATTATGTGTTATGGTCAAACAGGAGCTGGAAAAACTCATACAATGACCGGTTTCACTGAAAGTTATCTAAATCGTGGTATTATACCACGTGCTTTACAACATCTTTACCAAGAAATAAATGCTCGACAAGATTTTTCTTATTCTATTCGGTAATTAAAAAAAAATAGAAAAATAACACAAAATAAAATTTTATTTTATTTTCTAAGTATTGCTTATCTTGAAATTTATAATGATCAAATGTGTGATTTACTTCGTACACTTAATTCACCATCTGATTATCAACAATTATCAATTGGTGAAGATGCGGGTTTTGTTTATGTTAAAGGATTATCATATCGTATTGCGAATAATGAAGAAGAAGCATTAAATTTATTATTTGAAGGTGAAACAAATCGATCTATTGGTCAACATGTACTCAATAAACAATCATCTCGTTCACATTGTATTTTTACAATTCTTGTTGAATGTCGAGCAATTTTATCATCAGATGACAAATATACTGTATCAAAATTAAATCTTGTTGACTTAGCTGGAAGTGAACGATTGGCTAAGACAAATGTAAAGTTTTTGTTTTTTCTGTTGATTTGAATAACATAAATTTTCAATTTATATTTTTATGTATTTAGTCTGAAGGTGTAACAAAACGAGAAGCAACATTTATCAATAAATCTTTATCCTTTCTTGAACAAGTTGTACTTAATTTATCGGATAAAAAAACAAATTATTCACATTTTCGAAGTTCAAAATTAACACATGCATTGAAAGATAGTATTGGTGGACGATGTAATACTGTTATGATTGCAAATATTTGGCCAGAAATACAACATATTGAAGAAACAGTATGAAAATAAAGCAATAGACTAATAGAAAATTTGTTATTGTTTTTTCTTGATAAACTAGGTTTCAACACTTCGTTTTGCTAGTCGAATGATGTGTGTACCTGCTGAACCAACTGTTAATCAAGTAATTGACCCAGTAAAAGCAATTGAAAATTATAAACGAGAAAATAAATATTTAAAAGAAGAATTAGCATTACATAATACATTAGTAAATCGTAATGGAATTTCTTATGAACCATTATCCGAACAACAATTATATGAAATTGAAAATCAATGTCGACGATTTATTGATGGAACTTTAGATGAAATTGAAATTCAGAATGTTCGTCAAGTACAAGGTTTGTTTATTTAAAGAAAAAAAATGTAATTAACACAAAGGTGAAATGATAATGCTCGTCTTTGAACGAACATATTGAGTCTATACAGTGATTCTTAAGAATACATTGGTATACAGAACCTAAGTCCCAACAGAATCTCATAAAATGAATTTTTATCATAAAGAAATACTTTTATGAATGGATGCTGTTAGCACAATTCATCCAGGATTAAAATATGAAATATAATGTAGCTGCTTTTCCTAATCACAGAGAGATTGATTTATTCTATCCGTTAGTAAGACACATTTCGAATCATCCTTTCACTTAATCTTCGAGAAATGAAATAAGAAAGTAGTTCATATATTATAATAAGATATTATTAATATACCGTTTGCAATAATAATATGCAATGAAAAATTTTTGGAAACATATCACACTATATTGTATCATATTGCCACCCATTTAAGAAAATGACCGGAAAAAATAGATTTTAATCGATTATTCGATTGTTAATCGATTTTAATTACTGTGGCTAAAAGTCGCGTTTTTCTTCAGTTTTCACTTAGAAACTTGTATTTTTTATTTTTTTTTCTGACTCCTTACGTCGATAAATGGTAAGTGTAGTACTAGCCCTACCCTTGACACATTCCTACATACGACATCGATTCACACGCACTCGTGTAAGCCATAAATCTGATTTTTTCGGTCATTTTTTTTACATGGGCAATGTATAGACCAATCAAATTTTTTTGTTATACAGGGCAATGT
>CAJNSZ010000325.1:16113-114822 GCA_905329745.1 Rotaria sp. Silwood2 | reverse complement strand
CTTATATCAGTATTCGATGTTAAATAGTTTTTAATGTGTTGTAAATTGAAGAAATTAAAATATAAATCAACTATTTCATGTGCGTAAGTAGTATCGTCGTCTTGAAGCCATGTTTTCGAAGTATTAATAATTACTGAAAGTGATTTTGTTTGCTTTCGAACTGCAAAATAGTTTTGTTTTGTAATATCATTTTTATAATCTTCAATCACACTGACGAGTTCAACAAGAATATGATACCATTCAACCAAAACTGTTTTATCTAGTCGTTCTTCATCTTCATCTTCTGATAATTCAGTATCACTACTTTTCGATGTTTTGATTTCTGAACCATTACATGATTCATTTTCTTTGTTTGCAGAAGACTTCGCTTCATTGGTTCTTGATATGTTACTTTGAAGATATTGTAATTTTGTTAAGATATCAGAGAAAATTCGTTCGTCAGAAATATTGACAGTCTCTGCTTCCTCTTCAATGTCACTAGAATCATTATCATGCCAGTTGAGTATACTTGAATCTTCGTCTGGATTGACATCATTCATCTGTATGGTTGGGGTCGCCATTGTTATTGATGTTTTTGAAAGAAGAACTGAAATCGTATGAGTACGGGAAGTCAATTCGTTATTGCCATCATCAACGATATCTTTTTGAAGTTGTTTGATGACACTAAGAGCATTATAAGAGTTTAAACAGTCTATCCCATCATTGTGACGACTGATGTTGTGGATAATATTGATTAATGGACGTATAGCGCCTGCTTTCTTCGAACTTGTCTAGTTACAATAAGAAATAGTTGTAGTAGTGGAATTTATGATAGACACAATTTAAAACTCACCCTTTCGATTGAACAGTGTTGTTCGCCGTATCTTTAAAAACAAAAAGCTACACTTATAAATCGAAGAGATGGATCTTTGTTTTTTTCAGATCAATCGGAAACAACAATCATCGGAGACTGATTCACTTAGTCGTAGACAAAATTATGATGCATCTTTCGATTTCAGGATTTAAAATGCATGGATTGCCCGAGAATCCATAAGAAAAGAGTCCAACATCATCAAAACGCAAAACAGAAGGCAGAAATCCCAAAATTAAATCTATTTAGACTCCACAAATTGAAAGTCAAAAACTGCAAAAAAAGGTCAGCTCAACGCCTAAAGGATTAAAAAATGAGCCATAACGACTCTACCTTAATCATATTAAAGAAATCTATCTATGCCAGTCCTAATAATAGTGAGTCATGTGTCAACACGAGTAGTATTACACAGAGTCCTGCCATCCTTTGATACATGTCTTCTCAGCGTGCTATGTTGCATCAATTGTCACATAAAGACTTTAGAGAGTGTGGAGGTGTGAGTGTATCTTGGTATGATAAAAGAGAAGATCCACACTTACATACTCTAATTGATGGCATAAAAGTATTAACTTTTTGCATAAGATCCAGTCTATCAGGAGACAGAAACAGCACATATTTGAAGCTGGCTCAACGCCCTCTATCGATTCGTAAATATCAAAATTTTAATTTTAAGCCTAATAAATGCTTAAAACAAACAAAAATTTCTCTCCTGTGATTTTTCGAACGGCTGATCTTAGGAAAATGATCACACCATCTTTAACCATGGTCCAAAGTCGCTCAACGTTTGTCAAAGTATTCGTCTCTCTAACCCCTAGCAACATATCTAGCACAAATTAGCACAAACGTTCCTGGACTGAGATATAGGGTTTTAAAACTTCATGGTTTTTTTAGTTATATTCGACTTTTTTTGGTCCAGAAATATTTTTATTCAATAAAATTGACACATTTAGATTTAGTGCTATAAATTATATCGAATAAAATACAGCATAAACTATTTTCTACAAGAAAAACTTTCTCACAAATATGTGGATAAAGGTCCTCCAGAGGTATTTTTTGCCGAAAATAAGCTTTTTAAAAAGGTTTTTTTTCTTTGGAATGAGTTTCTATGTGATAAACAATCGTTTTTGATCAAAAGAAATCTGTTTTTGAACAAGAAATTCATACGGCCACCTGCCATGCAAATAATGCACACAGTGCATCACTCTTAAGAAGACCACTGAAACTCGGCGATACCAAATCTGACAAGATAAGAACATGCTCTTTTTTCTGTTAGTATGCAGAGAGATTTTGCCAAAAATCTTTTATAATCCTTTAAAACATAAGCGTTTCGCTAAATTACAAAGATACTGATATGAAGTCTAACAACTTTCTTGCGTAAGTGTTTGGTTTTCAATACATCACTATATTATATGTAGTTTTCATTCCAACTCACTCGTAACTCATTGAGCACAAATTCAATAATGATTCAGGACATCCAGCTTTGATTAGATTTGGTACTAATACAGTTTTACCAGAATAAAATTGAAGAAATGCTAATATTTCACACGTTGCCGAACCAAACTTTGGCGATGTGGAAATCGACAGATCTTTTTTGACGTAACTCAGCATCGACGTTAATATTTCATTGTAATTGCTTAATTTTTCAGCAACTTGTACTGTAAAGGTAGATGCGAGCAGGATCCATTGCATTATCTGCGTGACGAACACGATATGATTCTGATAGAATTGTTCTGCGTTTGGGTCCATTTCTTGGTTTGTTAAATAATTCTGAATTTCATTTAACTTGAAAAAATTCAGGTAGAGGTATAGCACTTCAATTGCATCAGATGTGTTGCTTTTGACGAAATCCTCCATATCATCATGTTTTAATGATGATCGGGTAAACTGTCTAACAGGTTCGTTGATCAATGAGAAAATTTCGGTTGTAAAATTACTTTTATTTTCTTCGACCACATTAATAAGCTCTACAAGAATATGTTGAAAGTCAACTAAAGTCGATTTTTCTAATTTGGTTGAGGTCGCTGCTCGTTCTTTCAAGTTTTGTAATTTATTTAATGATTCGGTAAAAATTCCTTCTTGTATAGTGGCATCATCGATTTGTTTCTCGTCGCTACTTGTTACATTTGAATCATTTGAAGATAAGTCACTTGTGATTGATGAGGCATAAATTCTTGCATCATCGAGTTGCAGTGTTGTCATTTCACAAAATCTATATACCTGAAAAGAAATTTAGCATCTGAGATAAATCTGAGATCGTCTACGCCAAAATCCACGTACAACTCGAAAAATGGAACTGCGTTGTGTGTGAGTATGGGGTGTCTGAGTGTAGTTATCAGTGTTAGTGTTGGTATGAGTCGAATCTTGAACAACACGAACACATTCACCCACACCCATGCTGAGATGATGTATCCGCCTATTTGTGACTATTTAAGACTTAAGATACATCTAATCAATGGAAAGAAATGTGTTATGACAAACAAAGAAAAAACAAAAGATTTCAAGCGAACACATTATTCGAGTAACAAAAATTGAAAGATTAGTATTTGAACAAAAAGGAAAAAAGTATCAACTCCATTCCGATGAAATCAAAATCTGAAACATGATGAATCTATTTTCATCATCAACAAAGATCTTAGCTGCATTGATCTTCGTCGATAGTAGAGTTAATGAAGAAACATGTCGGAAAAAACATTTCTCACGATCTGTGAGAGAGAGAAGAATTTTTCTTGACATGAAAAAAGAGTTTCCGAAAAGTGGAAATTATTTCAAAATGAAACGGTGAAGAGCGCGTTCCACTTTTCGAAAGTACATGTCTTTCCTTAAAAAACTTTTATCTTTTCGGAACGCGTTTGATATTTTTATAGTTGATAACAATGAAGAATTCACTCAACAGCCTTTGGAACTCCAGCTCAAGAAATCCAATCATCAAATCTTGTCGGATTCCACAAGGAAACTTAGAAGATTCTACAGGATCAAGTCGAGTTTAAATCATTTGCGTTTTATAGTTGTTCTCTTTCTTATGCATGATCATTTTTAATATATAATAAATAACCAGACATATGATGCCGATGGTAACAAACTACTTCTCTATCGCTACTATTATTCTTTTATAAGAACCAAACGTAAGAGAAACCAGATATCGTTATTAAAATATAGTGCAAAGATACTATGTATATGTAAGAAAAAAAAGTGTCACATATATAAAATTCAAATAAAAAGAAATGAGAAAAAAGCGAGAAAAAAAACAAGATAGAAAGCAACCATTGAAAACTGACACATGTTAAACAAAACATGATACTAAAAAAACAGAGCAGTCAAAGAAGGAATAATAAAATAAAAACATCACGATTAAATTGGCTTATCGATAAGGAAAAGAAAAGTTTTTTTCACAGGTCGAGTATTACGAAGACCAGAAATGGGTATGGGTGAAACGAAAATCCACACCCACACCCTCAATAGCTAACAACCGACCTAGAACACTTATTATAAATGCTATGTCTTCAACACTCCTGATCATTGAGTCTTGGAAGACATAGAACAAATGCGTCGATGGTCACAGCAACATTTGATATCTAATAAGACTATGCTCAATATCTCTAGAGGGCGAAAAGGTTGGATACTAATGAAAGTCAGCATAAAATCGTCTTAAAACAGGTATGACTTTCTCCACACACATTTTTTCACGAACACGGTGCGTTAAGCGTGATAAGCTTTGTGTTAGCGTAATGACAGTAGGAATATTAATTCAGTATTAAGTATAGGCTTTTCGATTTATATCGGTGTGAGTGTAAATGTTTGGTTAAACGACACCCACACCCACCCTCAAGGATTAATAGCTACTGTATAATGCAACTGTTTATCATTGCCAAATAGTTAATGTAACGAAAAATATATTCATATATATATCCATTAATGACAAATGGAGAGGCACATTAAATGTCTTTGATCTCCTTGTGGGCATGATGTTTATTCGACTAGTGCACTACATCTAAATGTGACTATCTAATGCATAACATGAGCTTATATAGAAGAGGGTTGGGAGAGAAGAGAGAAAAGAGAATACAACACCAGAAGAGAAAGGAAAGAGGAATGCTATAACAGAACATTGTGCAATCGTATCTTTTACATCCAAAGGACACATTTATATACGATGAGTAGAACAAGCGATGATGAAAAGATAGAAAATGAGGCCAAGGAGAGAACAACGTAGAGGAACAGCATAGTGTGAACACAAGGCGAAAGCGATACATATATTATATGAGTCGATATTGATATAGAATGAGAAGTGCGTTACAACAGAAAGAGAACAAGGTTCAATCAATCATAAATAAACGTAATAGTAACACGAGTAGGAACATTACGAAACATTAACTATACAAGGGCACTGAGAATGTAAGGATATCATATAAGATAATATGCCTTGTTGGCACATCTCCTTCCTCAATTGAGACGCGCTCCTGAGCGTCTACAAGATTTGAGTCGGTGATGAAAAACACAAAGCGTTGAAAAGTGAGACACGTATACCGCGAGCGTACAAAAAAAATGAAATTGCTATACTCACTCTTCATAGAGTTGAGCATAAGCACCATACAAAAAGGAAACAGTTATACTCATTCTACATTGAATTGAGCACGAGACAGCTTACAAAAGTAAATAAAACTGTTGTACATACTCTTCTGCGAGTTAAGTACAAGACCGTAAAAGAAAACAAAGTTGTTGTACTCACTCTTCCTTGAGTGGAGCACAAGACAGTATACAAAAAAAATGAAACTGTTGTACATACTCTTGCTTGAGTTTAGTACAAGACAGCGTAAAAAATGAGTTTGTTGTACTCACCCTGCCTTGAGGGAAGCACACAACAAAAAATAGGAAATTGAAACAAAAATGTGCAGGAAAGGGGAATTCATATAATAGCCGATTTGACCTGTTCATGCAGTATTGTGTCTTCACCAATAGTCGATCGAATCAAACATTCGACACCAAGAAATGTTGATACATATTGTATTGGACACCCAAAGAGTAACGTCATGTTTCTCAATTGCTTTTGTGATTTTCATTGGTCGTTCGCTTCGCTGCATTCTGGTTCTTCAATCGCTCTCTTCACAGGTGACCTACATTCGTAAATAGTTTTTCATTATTATTGACGCCAAGTTGTCATAAAAAAAGGAGAAAAGAATTTGATTAAGTTGAAGACAATTGAAAAGATTTAGGGTGAAGAGACATGAGACGTACTGATGTCCAAAAAGGAAGAGTGCGTCACGCCTCGCCCTATCAGCCCCATACTAGCTGTTCTTAGGTACGTCCACTGATGTTCTGTGATATTGCTCCATTACAATACCATGTCTTTCAGTTTGCACCTTCTTCAAGCATCTCGTAACCGAATGATGAATTCTTATTATCCGCCACTAATATGTTGATTTATCCGACTGCCATTGGCAGTGTGGAGTTCATCCTAATTCACCATCCACCCTAATTCATCCAGATGGAGTATAAGTCACCATAATATTCTTCATATTGTTTCATCATTACAATAATTCATACTGTTCCGCTAAGATTCATAATGATGCCCATAACTTCAACAAATTTCACAATAATAGACCTCTGTTCATACATTGATATACAGTTGTCCTCATAATTTATATCATTTCATAATGGTCTAAATTCCTTCGTAAAAATCTTAATATATCATCGTTCATCATAACTCATCAGAATTTATAAAAATGAATCAAAATTCTAAGAGCTCATCAGGATCCATGAAAAATAATCAGCATTTGTAACAGTTTATAGAAAATCATAAAAATCATCTCTATTTCGAAGAAACCATAAACTGCTTTGCGTAAAATTCGCCATTGTCTTGTTGTGGTGGGAGCGGAATACAATACGATTGAATTAGTTCAGAAGATATTGTTGTTGTATTCACCGTGGTCAATCGTCCAGGGTATTGATGAAGAATGACTCAAAATTGCCTAGGGTCCATGTGCAATTTCACTCACTGTCATCAACCCCGATTTGCTGTAACGAGAATGGAGAAAATGCAGTTTCATTCATAATTAATTAAAATTCATCGCAATTCTATCATTCATCAGAATACATGAAAATTCGTAAAAGTTCATGAAAAATAACATCATTTATCAGATGAATAACACTCGTAATAGTTCAGTATAATTGATAAAAGCTTACCAAAAATTATCATAATTAATCAAAATTCGTAAAAAGTGGTAAAAAATTATCAAAGTAACTCATAACTCGGAGAAGGTCATCAAAAATAATCAAGACCTCTTATACCTGGTAAAAGTTCATCATAACAACAGTTATCAAAATTGATCATAATTCATAATAATTCATAATAATTCTGCACAACTTTCTTCATACTTTTGAAGTTTTACACACATAATAATCAGCATTTGAGTGATCGTTTTCTTTGCATTGCATTTGTGAATCAATCAAAATAAAACTATTTAAATTAATCATGATGATTGACTTCAATCAACCTTGATTAATTCAATGAATCGCCACGCAANCAGTAGCCTGTTGACGATCGAGGGTCATCTGTCGTACATGACCATCTCTACCGAGCGAGTTGTTCTCTCTGAGAACCCCCTTCACGCTGTTATCTTGATTGGAAATATTGACGTTTATCATGTTGTGCTTGGGAGTGTACAGCGGTGGTTTCCCCTTGCCTTCCGCCGGTTTGGAATGGTTTTCTCCATTTGATGAATTTACTAGTCATGGCTAGCGAGTTCCATCGACCCAGGATAAGGCTTATGAAATCTCGGTTCGAGAGGAACCTTGTTTCTGGCGGCCTATATTCGCCCTATCATCCTGTCGTCTTTGGGTTTCTGTGGCATTTTATAAGAGTTTCGGTTCCAATCAAAACCCCACCACACCCTGTTGGCAAGAGGCTGAGTATTGTCCGGGACTGTTTATTTGATCAATCGCTTGATCTTATTCGCAGCTAACCATCATACTAATGGCCGTTCCACTATCCGCAACCTGTGGACCCGCTTGGTAGCATCCAGCTTAGCCCCAAGAGACAATTGATTAGTAGAAAAAAATGTCTTATTTATTTTGTTCCTTGATTGCTAACGCATGTAATGGGACCTATCTGCAATGCACCCATATACTGGTTGCTAACGTCTTTAATGCAACCATACACTTGTTGCTAATGTCTGTAATGGAGGCCTGTGTGTAACGGGAGCCTGTCTGTACTGGTGGGTGTGTCTGTAATGGGTATATCTGTAATGGGGCAGGGGGGGGCGCAAAAAAACTCGCCCTTAAACTTACACTCACTATTTTCTTCAAAAATATACGTGAGTTCCACAGAAAAACAGCTGCTATTTATCGAAAGGTCCTTGTAACAACTCATCACCCAATCAGACAATAAAAGGCATACGATGGATGCGACGAGCTCTCGAAAATGTGAAATATATTTGTTTTTGTTTGTTCTGTTTTGATTTCGAGCCGCTCGCTAGTCATCCGCATTCGAGCACTCGAAAGTCGTTCTATCGGAGACCCATGTTCGATCTCTCGACGAGTTTTCGATTCGTTGCTAGTTATCGAAGTTTCGAGCATTCGAGCAAAATAAAGATATCGGAAGAACCGTAAGAGTACTCAATCACGGATAACTTAAGACCTGTTTTACTAACGAAGAAATCAAGAATATGTTTACCTTTGAGACCAACCGTTATTGAGTAATAATAATTAGTCAAAATAAAAAAGATCCGATTGAAATGAGTCTTATACGTTGACTAGCTATTATAGCAGTGTACATCAGACAACATCTATACATAATTAATCAGTGCATTAGAATTACTCAGGTTTCGGCCGATTAATCTTAATTTTCTTTATCAGAAAAAGTATTCCCTCTACATGAAACCAACTTAGAAAAATAGGTCTCTCTTTCTCTCCATCAAATCTTTCGGAGAACAACGTGATGACCAGTGGCATCTACCATAGATGCTCATATAAGCTATATTGATTGATAAAGAAGTTTAAAAAAACCATTAGTTTGCTTTGTAAATTACAAATAGAATAAGAAGAACTATGTATAACAGTCAAAAAACTTTTCAGAGTTTCTTGAAGTCAAAGTCAAAAAGCTTTGCTCTAAAGAGCTATACTTGACAAATACACTTACAACACATCTATATTGTGACACTCTCACTACCGACGCAGTAAATACGATCGATATAATCCTAACGTTTTCGTTTGAATACTTTGAAGAGAAAAAACACAAAGACTAATCATGAAAATGTTTAATTAAGTTGATATTATTTATTTAAAATTCAAGATCTGAAATCGGTTCAAATTTTTCTCGAAAAATTCTTAATCTATCCTTAAAATTATCTAGATCAGTATAACATCCTTTAAACCATCGTTCACCACTAGATGGATCAAATTCACGTCTTGCATGAAGAATTCGACGATTATGAAATATTACACATTGATCTTTTTCTAAAACTAATTCCAAATGATTATTTTGATCTTCTATTAAATCACGAAAATATTGAAAAGCTCGAATAAATTTTCGAAATTCCGATTTTGATGTATCACTTTCAAATGGAGCTTGAAATGGTGGTGAATAATTAATATGATCAATACGATTATCTAATGAAAATCTATTTAAAACAACAGTTGAACGTGTAAAATGAAAATGTCGACCAATATTTCGATAATGAAATGTTACAGGATATGAACAAAGTATTTGAAATGCTTCTGGATCATTTTGACGAAGAATTTCAGCTGCTCGAAATGTATCAGTATAATATGATGCTCCTCCATTAACATTATTTGCAAGTGAATGTAAAAATTGTAAACCTGGTGGTGCTTCAAAATATAATAAATCCATATGAAGTCCAAGTTTTTGAGATGTATAAGCAACATTAATAGCTTGTTGAACATTTCGAACATTCCATGTTTTACCATAAAATGTATGACGAATTTCACCTATTCTTTCAACAAGATGTTCAATAGTAAATTCTCCTTGTACATTATCAATAAAAACAAGACCATAATCATTAAGATATTTTAATGCAGTATATAATCCTTGATCAGAATAAAGATAATCATTACATTTAACATGTAAATTTACTTGTTGAATATCATTTTGATTCCAATAAATATTTGGACGATCATTATATCTTGAACGTTGAATATTTTCTGATGTTGAATATGTTTCAAGCCAAGTACTTGAATATAAACTACGATGTATATTAGAATTTTTTTCATTTAATAATGATTGATTCCAATGTATTTCAAGAATATCATTATTTAAAATTTTAACTCCTGTTTGTCGTGGAGAAATAGTTAAGGGAATATCTGTAGTATTATATTGTTTTTGTTTTGTTGATGAATCAATACATTGATGACATTGACATGAATCTCGTAAAAATATCCAATCATATTTACATTCTTTACCATTAATAATTAATGTTGCATGTGTATCATTTATTGATTTTAATTTTAATTCTATTTCATGATTTTTATTTATGGTTGTAAAAGAATTTTTTATGCTAAGTTGTCTATATAATGAAGAATATTGTTTTTGTTGTATTGAAAAATTAGTTAATAAACGAATTATCCGAGGTATTAACATTTTTTTTTTTTAGAAATATTGAGATTCAATATCTAAGACAAAAGAAATATATTAATACACTCTCATTTATAATACTAAATAGAATAGATATCCAAAGTACAAATGTGAGTGATATATGAGAATGAAACATGTGCGTATGGATTTAAATATCAAGATAAGATAGATGAGGGTGAAGTACATTAGAAAATTAAAAATAACTTCGAATATATCAAAAAAGAATAAATTCCAATGAAAAGAATTTGAAAGAATCAAATAGATTATCGTAAATCTATAAGAATAATTTTCTAGATTATTTCTATCAATTTTAAGTTCATGAAAGATGAAGAAAACACAAAATTAAAGAAGAATTTTTTTAAATATGTGATTAGTTAGAATGTGACGAGCTGTTTAAAACTATAGGTTTTTTTTTCAAATGACCTACTTTTTCTGAAACGATGGTTTCAAATGAAACATTTGATTTTTTTCTTACAGAAAAAAAGTGGGTCACTTGAAAAATTTTCTTCCAAAAAGCTATTAGAAAAAAAATTTTAAACTCATATTTCTCATCCGTTCGTCACGCTCTACCTAACCATACATTAAAAAAAAAAACGAATGAAAAATTGTGGTTTAATGTTGCATTTGCCACACTTTACTAACACACCCACCCACCCACAATAGTGTAACATGTATATTAATAGCTGATATCATAAAAAAAAGAAAAGAAATGTACCGAAGAGACAACTGACCCACTAACAATGCTAGCTATTGAATACATCGATATGTTATTTTAAACGAAGACAATTTTGATTATAACAAAATAAAAGTACAGTACTAATAAAAGAACTAAAAAGTAATTATCAAAATAATCTTTTACTTGTTTAATAAAATAGAAAAATATTCTATATTTTTCGTACTATTTCTATATTTAAAATTATTTCACGTTAATAACTATGAAATTTTGTCTTTTCTATAATTATCAACACTAAATATAATTGAATATATATATATATATATATATATATATATCAAGACTAAATATTTTTTTTGTTTATCACAGGCACAATCTTCTTCTTATTGGAAATCAATAAAAAGAACATTAAAAAAAAAAACAATAGTTCACAAATATCACACACAAACACACACTGGGTATTGTCATTTAATATAGTCACCGTTATTGAGAGCACATATAAAAAAAAAAGATGACTAGTGGAATGAGAAGGCATTAAAAAAAGAAAACAAATCATGATATAAATTCAAAAGAAAAAAAAATAATTTATATTCTCATGGTTTAATTTTGATTTTTTTCTATGGATATTTCAACACTATTATCATCTTGATCTGGTATTATTGATCTCAATTCAACAATTGATGCACGACAAGGAACACCATTTGGTAAAAGATGTTCAAGTTCATAAAATGCTTCAAGTGTTTTACGTTGATTTTGAAGAATTTGCATTTCTAATGAATCCGTATTATCATTTTTTATAAGGAAACTAGTCTTTTTTTGTAAAGGTTTGCATATAAATGGAGATATTTCATATGAAAGACAACCATTACGTTGTGTTGGATTTGAATATGGTATAACACTTGCTTGTCGTGATCGTATTGGTGGCGTATATTTTGTATTCATTGAATGATTTGATTTACTAATAGATGTACGAACTTTGCTATCAGATGATAATGGCAAACATTTACAATTATTATAATGAAGAATTTCAAAAAATGCATTACGAAATTCTCTAAATAGAATTTAAAAAGAAAAACAAAAAAAAAGATTATTTTTAAAAACTAGATAAATAACGGAATGTTAATCGGATAAATTTATAATCAATAGTTAATTATAAATAAATCTTTTAAAGTAATCAAGTGTTATTACTAGAGAATATGACTACAAACTCTATGACATTGTCATAGAATCGAAGTTTGATGTAATGCTCCTCTAGTGACACGATACTCTTCTTTTGTTGAGATTGTTGTATCATGATGTATTGGATCAAAACAGATGCATCTTTTTGAAGTCGCTTAAAACTGACAGAATTGAGTCGTTTTCTATGAATTCTAATCACACTGAAAACTAGACCAGTCGGTTCAGTTCGGTTAAAAAAAAATCTCGACCGATTTCAAACATGACTCTGAAAACGTTGATGCATCTGAGCCGCCTGTACTAGTCGCAGAGCTCAAGTTGGGATTCAAGTTATGAGATAAGAGTGTTTTAGTACTTGACTACAAAATGCTTTTAAAAATATTCAATTCAATAATTTTTTTTAACATATTTAATACAATGCTATAGAAACTGAACAATCACCTGGCAAGTACTGAAGGTATAATAGACTTAGTTTTTACTGATGGAAAAATGTTTCATACATTCTATAACAATCAATTTTATTTTGTTCTGTTCATCCATATTATTTTATTCTCTTAAGCAAAGCATTTTTCTTCTTTTTTTGTAAACTCAATCGAAATTATGTTACTTGAGCTAAATTTATAGCGTATATATTTTAGTAATGGTCAAGTTTAGGTTTAGGTCGTTGTTTGAATGAAAACGTTAGGTTTATCTGAAAAGACTAAGCGGGAAAATTCAAGATTCCGAGGTCGAAAATGGATATAAACGACTCTAAAACTATATTTCTTGCTGGATATTTGTTTTTTCAATCCATTTCCATTTCTTTCAATAGTCCGATCAGGTTTAAACAGTGTAAAAGACTTTTGAACTAGACTAGTTAGAAATTCATAGTAAGTGTCTCACTTGAACTCAGTGCATTCACTAGAATGTTATTACTATATAACAGGAACATTTTTCGAAGTGTGAGATTGGAAGATTGATCACTCAAAAAAGGTTTCAAATACCTTGAGGAAATGAGCAGTTTTCACCAGGTGAATACAGCATACTTCTTTTTTTTCTTTTGTGGTTTCTCTTTCAAAATCAGCAATCTCTCCGTCGCGTCTCTGTCATATAGTAAATGTTTTAAATTTCAAGTGAACATTAGATTTGACATATTTATTCAGAAAATATCTCTAGCAAACATATAAATTATTTGTTCGAGACATTTTCTATTCAGTTTCTTCTTTCAACAGGATTTCTTTTAGAATACGAAATAATAAATTTTTGAAAAAAAAAATCATAGAAATTTTACAGCATGACTCTTTGGTTTTAACAACAATGATCTATATGAAAGACAAAAAAAAATTTTAAAAACATATTGAATGATATTTTAATTGAATTTTTATACTTTCATAAATATCGACGAAAAAATAATAAAGTACTTAACTTTAACAGTTATTCTTCGTTCTAAGCAGAGAAATCCATAAGCAATAATAAACATGAGAATTTGGAACAAGTTTGATGTTTTTTTTTTTTCTCTTCAAACATTAAAAACACATATCTAAACGTATGAGGATATCACCTTCGGATTTCAATAACTTTTTGTCTGTGTATACTGCATAATATTCTTTTGAGAACCCTAAAAGAATTTGAATTTCTATTGATATTTAGTGGAACTATTGAATTTTTCATATATCTATTTTCTAGAAACTTCTATAGAATCACAGGCTTTCGAAAAATTCCTATTTTTTAATTTTGTTTAGGAAATATCTCCATTTACAGGTTTCACATATAGCAGTTTATATGTAAAGCTTCACAGTTTTTACACTTCGTATCTCTGAGCTATGAATTTTTCAAAAGGATGTGGGTTAAATGAAGATAGTTTCTAGACAGCATAAAAAAAACCACTAGTTTTTCAAGAATCTAAAGGCTATACAAAGATCCCTGATCAATAGATTTATTAACAATTAGAATAGTTTTATCCAGTATCAATAGAGATTCGAACACTTTTAGAACTTTCAATAGAATACTACGTAATATCGATAAATAAAAAAAAACAAAAGAAAAAAATCATTGACACCGGAAATGAGTATCCCATGAGGTTCCATCATCAGCTATTAACACACATAAACTACTTCTTTCCTATATCTATAATTAACAGAATTCTTTGAAAAATATCTATGTAAATGATTATATAGTTTAATAGAAGAAAATAAATTTCAAAAAAACATACTTATTTGAAAATGCATAAATCACTGGATTGCAAAATGAATTAGCATAACCTAAACATAACGATGATGCTATTAATAGAATAATATATATAATAAAAATAAAAGGATTCATTACCAATCCAAGTTATGTAACGTTCAATATTTGGAGTAACACATTTATAATTACAATAAGCTAATAAAAGATACATGACAAAAAAAGGTAACCAACAAGCAACGAATACACCAACGACAATACCTAAATATAAACAAACAAAAGAAAAAAAAATGAAAGAATTTATTTAATAAATTTTAATTGCGTTTTGTTTTTTTTCATTTACCTAATGTTCGTATAGCTTTCATATTTTTTTTCCATTTCGAACTTTCTAATTGAAATTTTTCGTTACTATGTAAACGTTTAATAATATTTTCAAGTTTTTGTAATTCATGTGAATGTTTACGAGCTGTTATAAATATTCGACCATAAAGAAAAAGTATTATTATAAGTGGAATATAAAATGATGTTGACGATGATATTATCGAATAAATTAGATTAGGTCTCATACCACATTCAGTTGGAGCAGATGAAACTGCACCAGTACGAGATCGACTATAAACACCAAGTAAAACTGGTCCATATGATAATAATACACTTATTAACCATATACAACCAATTATAATAAATATTGTACGTTTTGTCATTTTTTGTTTGTATTTAAGTGGATTTTCAATAGCAACATAGCGATCAAAACTAACAGCAACTAAAATAATTTATATCAAGACAAAAAAAAAATAATCACATAATAGATTTCTTTTTATTTATATATATATATCTATATATAAATTGAATAAGAAAAAGAAAATACAATCTTACCAAGATGTAAAATAGATGCTGTACAAAAAGTTATATCATTAGCTACCCAAATATTACAAAATACTCGTCCAAATATCCATTTTTGTTTTATCTCAAAAATAAATCCTGGTATCATAACTGTCGTTGTTACAAGTAGATCAGCAATAGCAAGTGACATAAGTATAAAATTAGTTGGATGACGTAATCGTTGCACACGAAATATAGCTGTAACAACAATAACATTTCCAATAATACTCAATATAATTATAATTGAATAAGCCTAAAGATAAAAATAATATTCTTATTAATTAAATATTTATGTTAAATTTACAATTATGCCGATAACAAGTTCACCAATTCGAGAAACTTTTATATTATTTTGAATTGTTGATAAAATGTCAGTTATTGTTAGATTATTTTGGCTTGCTTGAGTAACATTCATCATGAACTGATGAGAAGTTTTTTTTCTTTTACACTACAATAGATCAATAACATCAATGAACAATTTAAATAAAATTTTTTCGCACTTTTATTATTAACAATCATAGAAAATATGTTTAAAAATCCGTACATAAGTTACATTAATATCTAAGATAATCAGATCATTGTAAGTAACTAAAAGAATCTTAACTAACAAAAGAAAAGAAAAAGAAAAAAAACAAAAAAAATTCTAAGCGTGCTCTACTAAAAGAAACAAAAAAGGAAATCCATCACAGAGAAATGTATTGATTTCCGCATCACATCATGACATATATAGTAATTCACAATATGCATCTTAGTATGAGTGTTACAATCATCTTTTTAACTAGATGTGTTTTTTTTTTATGCATCATTAAAAGTATACAGTTAATAATTTGAATTGTATTTTATTGAATATTTCTTCTATATTATTTACTTAATGTCATTACTCGAGTGACACTTTATACTAGAAAAAGAAACAAAAAACAATTGCAAGATAATTACACTATTCATATAAGCCTTTCGATTTTTTTTTTTTTTTTTTTTGTTTCTCTTATTTGATAATATAAGAAAAAGGGAGAGAGAGAGAAAGTAAAGACTATTGAAGTGCCTGTCTTCAAAACTAAAGAAAAATGAATATCTTATTCTTTTTTTTTTTTTGCTATTGATAGATGATACTTTTGAAAAGAAAGATGACAGAATGAATCATGTTTGAAAGTATTTCGTTATAAATTGTTAGAGATCAAGTATAAAAATGTGTCTATTGATATGATTTATCGTTTGTTATTAATTGAGTCCAAAGCATAGTCAGGGACAGATGTTTGGGGTGTGATTATTTGCAAAGAGACAACAACAAAAAAGTGCTTTTTCTTTTCTCTTTTCTTTTTCCGCCTCTTCGTCTACAAACTATAGATAAAATTAGATTGTACCATGAACAGGAAGAAAGATATTAAAGAAAGGACTTTACTATCTTTGATTACACAAGTAAAAATAATTATAATATGTGAATTATATTCGTAGACTGAAGTATTGACAATGATGTTAAGATCATATTTCAGACATGACAGTTAAATAAACAATATATAACTGACAATCATGTTCATATCTAGAAATATACATAAGTATACAATTAGAATATGTTGTTATCAGGTTGTATCAAAATTGATAAAGTTCATTAAAAAAATAGTTTATTAATTTACCACTGATATATTAGATATGTGCTCTATTATACTTACCAATAATATTAGATAAGTTATCAATGAGGAAAATTACCATGATTATTTGTGACATGTATATATATATATACGATTAAATACATGGATGTGAATTAATAGGAAATATGATAGCAATCGATTGGGTTTTATTTGAATTCAATTGCCAGAACTAATTCATTTCACAAAATTATTTACGCTAAGCTATTGTTCAGCAGAGAATCTATTGGGAAAAGGATGTAGTCTCGATATGTGTGTGTGTGTGTGTGTTTAATGTTGGAAAAGAAATGGCATATAGTCGAACAAAGTCGGAGAAAGAATATTATGAGTGAAGCAATGAGTAAGAAACGCTTGGTTCTGGCGAAAATTTTCTACCAAAAAAAAAAACAAAGAAAAAAAAACGAGTTTTGACGTGCGAAAGAACGAGCAATGAAAAAGAAGTCATCAAAAAGTACAGCATTCATAATTATAATATTCTAAATATATATATATAGAAAGATTGAAATTCATGAATGAAACCTTTATTGTACATATATAAGATTAATAAGTGCCTTGATCTTACTATGGTCTCATTGTCTAATTTAGATATCAATTCAATACAATATAATACATCCAATGAATTAAAAATGTACAATATCAGTCAAATATATGTATTTGTTTATTTGTCAATATCACACGAAAGAAAGCATAAACGTGTTTAGAATACGGATTAGATATGATCATGATATTTTGGTTAGTTTTTACATGATCACATATGTATATATATATAAATACTCGAAATCTATTTATAGACATCGTTTTACATTAGGATAAGGAGAATTCTATTATTAAAACAACATCAAAAAAAAAAGTTTTTCTTTTTCTGCATTTTTTATTTATTTATTGACATACATATTTATGTAAAATCATCAGACCGATAACAGAGAGAGAGGAAAGACAGCGCTTGCAAGAATCAATCATAATTGAATTCGATCACACTTGACGAGGAATTCGCCTTGATTTTATTTCGATTTTCAATGTTTATCTATTTTTCTGATTACAGTAAATTTTATGTGTTCTTTTCTTTTCAGTAAATTTATTAATAATACATTCAAGATTAGATTTCAAGCTACTACTGATTAACACTATTGTATACAAAGGAAAATATAGTAATTATCATTGATAAAAGACATGTGACACATTCCTTTTTTGAATTTTTATTTGGCATAAAAAAAAACGGAATATTTCTTTCAATTATAAATAGATTGTTTACTTTTTAAGAAAGGTTAAGTTTATACCATATAATTCGTAATATGTTATTAACTAAATTGTTAAATATGCAAGTCAATTCATCTTGTGGTATTTTTTTATAAAAAAGTTTATATGCTTTGTATATTCATATGTATTTGGATAGTAGATGAGTTATTTTTTTTTTTCTTAGATCTTTTTCTAAAATTGAGTAAGTTTTTCGAATCGATAGAAATATTCATAGGAAATTATTTAATTGTGAAAATTATTCTACGTAGAAAAGATTTATCTCATATAAATGTATAAGAAATATTAAATAAATTTAATTTGACTTTTGAAGGACACGAAAAACAATTGCGTTTTTCTATTAAAATTTAATTCATTGGTAATGATGATAAAAGAAAATAAACAAGTTTCTTATATTTTTCGTACAAACTTATATGATTTGACGTAAACTATACTTAAGTAATTTAAATCAATAGAGAAATCAATACTCTTTCCAGATACATTTTGATTAAAAAAAAATTCACCCGTTAGATATTTATTGAGGAAAGAAAAGAATAAAGAAAAGCTTATGAAAAACTAAAACTCATATAAAATATTTCCAGGTAATCATTTAGTTTGTTGTCAATAAATCATAATTACTATAGAATTTAACTGGAAAATGATTGCAAAAAAATTTAGTTATAAAACAAAAGAAAAACCTTTGTTGAACACGTTTTAATAATTTATTTTATTTTTAGAAAAAATATTAGATAGACAACATGAAAACAAAATGATTCCATTGAATAATTAATTTGCTTTCAAACCATATCAAAACAAATCATTTCAAATGTTTTCTTAGAAATATAGGAGACTGCAAAACCCATAAAAATAACATAATCAACAGGTACAATCTGAAGCTATGTTTAATATTGTTTCCGTGAATATCTATAATAGTCTTACTGGCTTTTTCTTACCTCGTTAAGTTTATTGCGAGTGCTTTATCATTATTTCTCGTCTTATTCTCTTTTTTCCGTTTCTCGTCTTGGTGTTAGCACAAGTGTTTGCATGAATTCATTGAAATACGAGCTTTCTTTCTTTTCCTATCACTTATCTAATATTTGACTTACTTTTCTTCTTTCTTTTCAAACTATAAAGTTTGAAAAGAAAGAAAAAAAAGCAAGTGATTGATTGAAAATAATCAACTTAAAGTGATTAGCCTAAATTTGTTTGTCGTCTATCTCAATTAAAATAATAATAATAATAATTGAAAAAGAAACTCTTTTTATTAAATAAATGGATATGAGAATAGGTAAGATAAAATACAGAATGATTAAATAAATTAAGATTAATAACAAGTGATTTTTATTTGAATAAATAAAATAATTTACTCTCCGCTTCAATCCGATCTCGATTGCTTCCCGTTTCGATGCTATCCGATGATCTCTCAATTGAGTGTCTTCTCGATTCGATTCCATTTCATGATTTCTCAGTTTGATCTTAATACTATCAATTACAATGTTTTTTTTTTATATATATATAGAAGAGAATAACTTAAATAAAAAACAATAACAGGAAAAATACAAAAATTATCAGCATTTCTAACGCACGGTCACAGTATATATGTATAATGAAAAAAATTACGTTGTTTGGTTTGTTTACGGTTTTGTCACATTGAATAGCTAATTGTCAACCTTGATAATTAAGTGCAAATGCATCATTATGTGTAATCATGAATTGCATATTATTTGTTGTTCGTATTCAATATGTGTATCTTAACAATACTCGTTGACATATCATGTAGTTTAAGCCGGATTATTAAATGGATTCTACTTAACCAATGACTATTCGAGAAAGGAATTGTTTAAATGAGGAATTGTGAACACACACGAACTCTTATCATCTCCATTTAATTTAATAAATGATGACCGAGATAAGAATCAATCAGAACAGATTCAAATGAGATATCATGAACTCAACAACAATCCAAATAAAACATTCGACTCACCTAATTCTGTTTCTTTGTATGACATTAGAATATTGTCATCGTTCGCTTGCACAGCAGTATAATGATCACATATCACATACTGTCATCATTTTCTCTTGGTAAATGTTTATATTATCATCAATCGTATTCTGTCCTGATTTGATCTATACAATTGCTTGTCAATCAAACGGCACCTGTATAAATATCAACTCTCTATAGACAACAAGATACATAATAAAGAAAAGAACATCTGCTAAATGAAGAACGTTGAATATACATATTGACATCTACAGATATTTTATATTTATTTTTTTGTTTCCATTTTTTTTCTTCTTTGTTTTTGATCAATGATTTCAAAGATCTCTTAAATATATCTTGTTTTTTATTTTTGGTGAGAATAATGTTCAGAGAAAAATTATTTGCTTGAACATAAGTTCTATTCTATTTTTATTTTTTAATGATTTACAATCGTAGAGAAGAAAAACAAAAAACGGAATTTTCCGATAGTATTATCATTAATATTTTGTCTTGTTAGTGATTTAATTCTTCTCGAAGTACTTTACCAAAACGTGTCATACCCTATTGAAATAAAAATAAATTTATCAAAAACAATAAAATAATAATAATAATAATAATAAATAGATTTACTGTCTCAATTTGTTCGGGTGTGCAAAGTGAATAAGAAACTCGAACAAATGGATAAGATTTTGATTGATCAAAGAAAAAAGCACTACCCGGTAAAAGTAATACTTCTTGTCCAAGTGCTTTTTCATAAATTAATTTTCTTGTATCTTCAATGCCATTGATTTTTAACCATATGAACATTCCAGCTGTTGGTTCATTGAATGTGATCATATCTAAATTAATATTATTATATTCAAATTAAATTGAATATGACGAAAACAAATAACTTTTATCATAAATACTAATGAGTCTATAACGAAAGGATATTTTCAGGCAAAAAAAAAAAAAAAACTTAGCAAATTAATTCAAAATTCGAGAAAAGGTTAAATAATCAATATCTCAATTGGATAAAGTGGCAAAAAATGTCATATTCCATCACTTCATCTAAGTCTATAACAGATTTGTATTGATGTTTCCTTGAAGCCACTGTAACTAAAAAATATTAGATAAAAGACACAAAAAAAGAAGAATTATAATTTTTGTATTATTATCTAAGATAATTTAAAAGAATATAAAAGTTTAATTTGAAATTCTTTTAATAAATATACCTTTCAAATGTTTCTTAATAGCATTGACCATTAATGTTTTTTGATTATTATAAAACTTTGAAATTCTATAACATATAAAAATTAACGAATAAAAAATTTTTGTTAATAATTATTACCGTTGTGTATGTTCATCAAATCCTGATAAATTCCATTTTTCGAATAATTTTAATGCTAACATCTAATGAATAAATATGAAAAACGTTGTTAAGAATTTCGTTTTTTTTTTCTATGAAAAATTTACTTGTGAAAGAGAACTTGCATGCATACTTGTTACTTGTTGATGATAAACTATTTTTTGCCATAATGGTACTGGTGCAGTAACAAAACCAAGACGCATTCTATATAAATAATTGATTTTCTTTTTTACTTTATTATTTTCCACTAATCAATTGAATTTTTACCCAGCTGATAAAACTTTTGACATAGAATCAAGTCGAATAACACGACCATCAATATCCATTGATAAAAATGATGGATCTGGTTTCTATAATTATTTTCTATGAAAAACAAAAAAAAATTCTATTATTTATTGATTATTACTGTAAATTGTAGAAAATAATATGGATCATCTTCAATAATTAAAAGATTATATTTTTTAGCAATCTAAATAAATTTTAAAAAAATATTGAAATATGAATTTAGTCAAAAATATTTATTATTATTTTTAGTTTTACTTCATAAATAGCTATTTTTCGTTCTAAATTCATTGATGATCCTGTTGGATTAGAACCATTTGGAATTGTATAAAGAGCTTTAGGTAAACTTTTTGAAGTAGACCAACTTGAAAGAGTGTCATTTAAATGTTTAGCATTCATACCATTCGAATCTGTTTCAATACTAATAATATCAGCGCCAAATCCACGAAGCTAAACATAGAGATCAATAAAAAAAAAAAACATGAAACTTTTTTTTGGCTTTTTTTAATATACAAAATCTAAAGATCCTGAATAACAAGGTGAATCAACTAAAATAGGATCTCCAGGATTGAGTACAAGTTCAAAAACTTTGCCTAATCCTTCCATTGAACCATTTGTTATACATAAATCATATCGTTTAAAATCATTTGGAGAATGATAACGATTTATTAATTTTTTGAACCATTCTAATAAATCTGGTTGTCTATTAAAACCATAAAAACTAATGAACTATACTGAAAATTACAAAAAATATCTACCCAGGTGTAGGTAAATATTGTAATGCTTTAGACATTGCAGACCCATCTAATTGAATGTCCGTACCATCTCTATCAAAAAAAAGAAGAAGAAGGCAATTATATTTTTTTATAAAGCAAAACGAAAGAAAAAGAAGTTGTACATTAAAGTAATTGTTGCTTCCTTAAATGGAAATAAAGATGCATTAGGACTTCCTGATGCAAAACTAATAGTTGAAGGTGGTGATCGTTGAAATAGTTGAGCTAAAATATTGATTATTTAAATAAATTTAATTATAAATAAAGATGTAAGCCGATTGGACTAATCAACGGCGCATACGGAAGAATCATGTATTATCAGCGTTAAATATAAAGGTCATGAACAACGGCGACCGTCATAAGAGTCAATTCTCATTTATGAAAACTTTCTTAGTTCTATGAAATGATAATCGAATAAAATGTTGATAGAGAATGTGATGATAAGAAACTAGACAAGAACATTTCTGGAAACTAATTTTGAATGTCGAAAATTTTCAAAAAATCTAATGTTTATTATTATCTTCTGATGGTGACTTGGTCGATAGACTTACACCTTTAATTATAAATAAATGCTTACTAGCTTCACGAATAGCACTTGGTTGTCTACGTGCAGCTGCTTTACTTAAAAAGCGAGCATAATCAAGACAATTTGGCATCTGAAATATAAAGAATAGTTTTATTCTTTAGTTTTTTTCTTGAATATTTTAATTAATTGTTTAATATTATAACAAAATTCTTTTTGAGTTTTATCAAGAGCTAAAACTAAAAAATAAATTCTTGAACAAAGAGACATCATTAATATATTATAATGAACATAATTAGCTCGAAAACATTCAAGTCTTAATCGATCAACAGTTAATTTTGATAAACGTTTAATTTTTAATAATAATAATGATGATTCTTCTAAATTATTAATTAATTGATTAAATGTACCACGTGATGGTAAACATATTTCAACATCATCTGGTTTAAATTCTTTTAGAATTTGTTCAAGATATTGTTCACGTTTAGATAAATATTGTTCAAGTAAACGAACATTTCGTCGACTTGCTTGAATACCAAGTTCAGCACGACGTGCATTCCAATTTTTATAAACACAACGATTTAATAAACGTGTTTCAATGTCTAATAAATTAATTGATTTATATTGTTCAATAAATTTTACTAAATAAGAACGACATTGATCAACAGATGATCGAATTGGACGTAATTCATCAAGAGTATATAAAATACTTTGAACTTTATTTGTTTTAACCATGAGTAATCTAAAATTAGAAATTATGATAAAAACTTTTTCTTTAGCACTTTTAAATATCATCAAGTAAATAATTCTTTGATTGAGAAAAAGAATAGTTAGATCGATGATATAATGTTATTATGATTGATATATAACTTTGCTAAATGTTAGTTCTCTATTGAACTAATATTTATCCAATAATAGAATTTAATAAACTAATATAAGTCTATATAATTCGTTTTTTTTTATGTTTTCTTCGACAGTGTTGACTGTTTTATCGAATTTTGATATTAAATTCTAGCTGATAAAGCAAACATTTTGACTATTAAAATGTTCGGAAATAAAAATATTCTTTTCTCAAAATATCAAACTTTTTAAAATCTACTATATCTTACAGAAGAGTTTTTCAGAACACGCGTGGCATGATAACATTATACTTGTTATAGACACAGGAGAAAGGAAAGATCGATCTAATTATGTTAGAGTACTGCACGGGTACAACTTTTCGTACCCGTACCCTACCCTACCCGTAACCAATTGAACCCGATACCCGCGTCGGGTTCGGGTACCCGACGAGTGCGGGTACCCGACCCGCAAGTTGTAGTACTCTAAATTATGTCACTATGTATGCCTATCAAAGGCTAGTCCAAATTTGATCATTACATCTATCTAAATGGTTTACAGATACAAACGATATTTAACTTTGTTTTTTTCTTATTTGAAATATATTTATTGAAGAGCCTGATAAAAAAGAGGAGATCGAGTGGTCATCGGTTATATATCTTTTCGTTCTATTTTATTTTATTTTTCTTCATAAACATGTGGTAACTATTCATACGTAACGGTCACCATGTGTCGATTTACTTGACCCTGAACTAAACGAATAAACATTCAAAATTATCTTAAAAATCATAAAGACTTTGTTTTACGAATTCAATATCTTTTTACTATTCGATCAATTTAAAGGCTGCTGATACAATTATAAGAAATTAATATTGTTGTTTAATTATACGAGACAACCTTTTTATTTAAAAGATTCAGGTCATATTATTCAGTAAGTATGACTTTTATCAATCATGTAAATCAAATCATACTGAATATCTCTGTATCAATGCTGTTCAACAAATCTATACTGTTCGATCATGTTGAACCACCAGATATTCTTTTTTTAAACATGTTCCATGATCATCTGAATCATGTGGTTTTAGACAGACAGATGCATGCAAATGAATTCGTATCTTTTAGTCAACAAAAAAGCTAATGCATTTTGTTAAATGTTGATATTACAATGGCATACAATGTACAAGAATGAGAAAAGACAAATAAAAAATAAAAGCGTTTCTCTCATTTAATCTTCTCATTTCAATCACGAAATTCTAAGTGAATATGAAATGTTTATTTATGTAGCCTACGCTTAAATGTGTTCGAGTGCTACTCAAATATTTCAACAAACTTAATAAATAATACTCGTTTCACAATTTCAATAAAGAAAATGGGACAAAAGAACAAGAATAAAGCAAACAACTAACTCAAATAATATAATAATTCATGCGCTTTTGAACAATTAAAAAACTTAGAATTAACTTACGACAAAAAAAAAATATCCTTCAGCTCAGGTTGCAAGCTTAGCCTCGTGTCAGACACTCATGCTTAAAAATGCGTATCTAGTAGATATGGATAAAATGATCCAGGGACTAGGACCAACATTTTTTCATTGGGAACTATATCTTCTATGATATTGTGATACTTATGTCGAATATCATATTGTCACGAATAGAGATGTGCTAGATCAAGATTACGCGAAAAATTATCGGGATCAGACTGGAATCAAGATCAAAGATGACTGGTCCTACTCATGTATAGCATGCAGAAAGAAAATATTTTAAACTTTTCATAATATAAATAAGAAAATAAATGAAAAAAAACAAAAAGGTAGTTCATGTATTTCATTGCCAATATAAAAATAAGTTACAACTTTATATTATTCAATGCACAAAAGAGAATTCTTTTTTTTTTAAGACTTCGTTGATGATTCTTGATGTGATTTATTATTAGATGACTTCGGAATGATATAAAATTTCGAACGAAATTCATCTGCTGGTTTTTGAAAATGCATGTCATGTAATATATTTGATATAAAAAGAAAGAAAAGGCCAACACTAATCCAAATAGCTGCTGAAGATACTTTCGATATTGTACTACGATTAGCTCTTTGTTGACGTCGATGTTCTGCTTCTTGTCGTTCACGTCGAATTCTTTCTTGTGTTTCTTTTCTTGTACTTCCCCAAAATTTAAAATCATAATAATGTGCACGATAAAATTCATCAAAATCATACATATTCGAACGTCCATGTGGTAATGGACCACGATATCGACCAAATATATTATCATAATATTCTTTATCAAATGTTCCATAGCTTGTATTTCGACTATTACCAAATGCATTTTCTGTTCCTTGAAATCCTCCACTAGAATTAGATGATGATGGTGGTGGTTTCCATGCTGATGGACGATGGGCACGTGCTCGTTGTGCATATGTACTTGTTCGATCATATGTAACATATGGATCAGATGGAGATATTCGAGATGATAATTCATCATCATAATCTCGTCGTTTAACGGGATCATTTAATATATCATATGCATTTGATATTGTACTAAATTTATGTGCAGCATTTTTATCATCAGGATTTACATCTGGATGATGTTGTTTTGATAAATTATAAAAAGCTTTTTTTATTTCTTTTGCAGAAGCATTTGAACTAATACCAAGTGCATCGTAATGATTTGTTGCTTTTTGATTAGCATAAAATCGACGATGAATTAAGTAATAACTAGAATATGATGTACCGGTATATTTGAGAGAACCGGTAGTAAATCGAGTAAAATAATTAAAATAATTGGACATGAATTATTGAAAGTGAGCAACAGTAAGCAATTTTGATAAATACATGCTCACATCTAAAACACAATCATTCAAGAACAAATTTGTTGTACAAACCACTGTGTCTAAAATTAGGAGGCTTTCATAAAAATCATTGCTTTTTTATTTTCTGTATTTTTCGATTAAAAAAAAAATCACATAATTCAATTAAAAAATGTTATCAATACACTTTATTAAAAAGAAAGTCTACAAAAAAAAAACATAAGATCTTTGAATGGCCAAAGACTGTTCAATCTTTGAAGTCTTGCTAAGCATATATTTGAACATCGAGCATATAAGTTATCTGACAATAGATGAAAAAGTCCACGTGAATAATCAATTAATTGTTATTGATTTCTATCAATCCATGATCATATGCATAAAGAACTGCTTCACATGCAAATTGATATTGACTCTAAATTCAAAGAAAAAAAAAACAGAAATTTAATTTTTATTAATCTTTTAATAAATTCAATTCATACAGCTGTCTGAATCATTCCTAAACGTTGTTCACGCATTTGTCGAACAATATTTATTGGACATATAGGTTGATTGGCTTCAATAAGACATAAAGCAGTTTCCATTAAAATTAATACACCTGTTCTACCAATACCAGCACTAAAACGAATAAAGAATAAAATAGAAATCAATTGTAATTTTAATTAGAATTCTACCTGCAATGAACAAGAATTGGAATATGTTTATTTGCTTTTCTTAATTCTCGAATTTCTAATACAAAATCCACAAATGAAGAATAATTATTAGGTACATCATGATCTGGCCATGTTTCACATTGTATTTGATAAATAATTCGTTCTTCATTTATTTCTTTATTTAAAATTAAAAATTCACGATAAATAAGTTCATTTTCTTTTCTTTCACGACAACATCGAATTGTAAATAAACCATAATCTTTTGTTTCCAATACATTTGGCCAATATTGATGACATTTTATTCGACCACTAAATCAAAAATAAAACAAAAAAAATATTTTCTTAAAATAAAAATTAATTAGTTGTTACTTTTCAAATAAAGTTGTTAACATTATAATTAAAGTACATTGTTGTTCCCAAATCATTCTCCAGAAAGGTTCACATGTTATTGGTAATGGTCCTTGTGTAGCTATGTAACGATTAATAATATCTGTTGAATTAATTGACATCTGAAAAAAATGAATATAATTTAAATTTTGAAAAAACAATTATTTTTACATTAATATAATTTGCATTAATATAATCATTTTCTGAATTAGTTTTGAGTATTACACGTGTTTGATCATAAGGTAGTACATCTTTATAACGATTATGATAATAATTATATTCACTCCGACCTATTTCAAGTGTAAAATTATCTTTTTGACGTTGAAGTGTCTAGGTTCAAAAATCAACAAGAAATGATTATTTATTACTAAAGATGAATTAAATCTTACTCGATATTGTTCGATCAAACGACTTGATGCAATATCATTACGTAATATTTGTAATGATTCTTTCAATAAATTTTTTTCCTCGAAAGGTTTTATATGAAGTTCTAATTCATCAGAAGATCTTTCACGTGAACATCGAATCATATTAATAATCTAAATATAAAAATTTTCCATAAGAAAAAAATGTTTCTTTTTTTTTTTTTCAAGTTTTTCGATTCAATTTACTTCGTCATGTGAATGATTTCGAATGTCAACATTATTAATTGCTAATATGGTATCACCTTCATGAAGTAATGCTCGACTTGCTGGTGTATTTAATACTACTTTTGAAACAATAGTTGTAATTTGTTTATCTTTACCACCCTAAGATAATCAAATGATTTATTATTCTTTGAAATAAAAAGTGAACAAAATATTCTATACTTTAATATTAAAACCATATCGACCATCGATATCAGGTTTTAATTTTATTAGAATAGCATTTGGATCAATAGATGATATTTCATTAGCAGTAGATGAATTATTTAATAAGAGATTTGGATTTGACATTTGAAGACTAAATAAGAAGAGAAATTTATTTTGTACATAATTATTGATGTTCATTTCATAAGTTTTTTTTTCTACAAAGAAAATGAAGACTACATTGGTTCAGCTAACTTATCGTGGTAAATTCTCTATATTCATAATTTGAATGCATAATTTCATTACGAACGTCAAACAATTTTTCTTGTACTTAGCCTACATATAAATCATTCCAAGTAAATTTTCGAAAAGCATAGAAAGAACGAATAGTAAAAATTAATCTTCTTATTACCTATCTCGATAGTCACTTTTAGATAATATTGCATTTTTTGGTTTATATTCATTCGCTTCAACAAGTACACTATTCATGAATGATGTTTGTCGTGGAGATTTTGGTTGCGATACTAATGGTGGTGATGATAATTGTTTATTAACAGTTTTATCTGACTTTGATATTGATATATTTGATGACGAAAGAAATAAAACTTTTCGTAAATTTGAATGTTTATTTTTGAAAAAATTATTATGATTATTATTATTAGACGAAGAAGAAGATATTGGTAATGTCGACGAACCAGTTTTTGAACGAATAGTTCGACGACTTGATACTCTAAATCAATAGATTAAATATAATTTAAAAACAAAACATTTTTCGAACCGTTCAAATGTTTTTTGTCTTTTTTCATTTGTTTTCATTGATGATTCATTTGGTACAATATCTGTACTAAAAAATAAAACTTAATATTTATTAAAAAAAAAAGAAAAGAGAAAAACAAAATGAAATCTAACTGATATCGGAGTTTATTAGTAAGTTGAAAAACTTTGTTTTTTTGTAATGATGTTAAACGAAAAAATGTATGATGATCAACACATGATTTCCATAAATATTTACAACAACGATAATTACGTAATGTCAATACAATTGAATTATCATCTGATGAATTCTAAAGAAAAATAATTATTAAAAAAAACTAAATTTAATTTAAAAAAAGTTTCTTTCGAAATTTTCGTCGTTTCTTACTATGTTGCAACGATTTTTATGAGCTCTATTTTTGTATGATACTGTATACATGAGTTTATGTTGATTTCTTATTGGAGTTTATCATTAAATTTTATATTTAGTGTACAATTAGTTTATCGGTCGATTTATATCAATATTTTAATAAACGATGAATCAATTAGAAGCAAAGTCATTCATCAGCATGAAAATATCTTTGAAAATGTATAAGATCTCATGCTAAGGAAAAAAATAACTGATTGTGTACTATAGAAATCAATAGAATCATTTGTAGTCCTTCACAATCGTCTGCATTTTCTCAAAGTCGATGTAATTAGCAAAATTTGCCAAAAGACAGCGAGTTTATATCGACATCAATGTGTCTCGTACAAGGTTTCATCAGTCAAAACAAGGAGAAAATAGCTGAGTTTGTTTTCAGGAGTGGCTCCAAATGATTGTGATCAATGAAATCAACCTTTTTTCTCTTAAAAATAACTGATTCCATAATAATTTCGACCATTGAAATAAACAATTTCCTCTTTTGATGATTTTTTCAAAATATTTCGAATTATTCTTTGTTCTTATTTAAGTGGTGTAGAAAATAGCGTTATTTAATAATAACACTAAACATATAAAGCATCAACAGGCGAAAGAGGTATGGAATAAAATAGTGGTATTTATAGAGAAGCGACATACAAGTAATAGTTTCATTTATATGGCATTGATTACAATGATGAAGATCATAAAATAATAAATCTACCATAAATAGAGTCATCCAAATACGATTCTCTTCCGAATTATGTAAAATAAAAAAGTAGTAAAAATCACAAAATCGAAGCAGCGGATTCTAATGACTAGAGTTACTTGAAAATCAAGTGTTTTTCTTTTGTCTAGTGGTCAGAAAGAAATTCTTAAGAGAAGCTTAACAATAAATTGAAAAGTCAATGAAGTGCAAGTATATTCCAAGTCCAAAGTTTAAGTAGATTTTTCTTAGTTTCAGAGAGGATTATTTATAGTCATAATCTTGATTCGAGCGAGCTTCACTACTTACACCATCATTTTTAGTTAGATGATATTTTAGATGTGCCTCATGGAAACCTATTAGGAGTAAAAAAAAAAAAAAACTTTATTTGCAAAATTCATTGTTTTCTATTTCAAGTAAAAGCGTCAAGCACAACACTTTTATTTGCAATCTACTTTCTCAATGTATATATATATATATGTAAATTAAGCAATACTTACGGGACTTTTAATAAGTTGAACATAAAATCTTCGCCGTTTAAATGATATTTTCGTTATTTGTTCCCTATTTTTATTTAAAAAAAAAAAAACTAAAAATTCTTTTCAATTTATTTTCTTTTTACCATGAAAATGTATTAATTTTAATCGAATTTTGAAAGATAGATATTCCAACAGCACAAACACCAACATACAATTCAACAGTCGAACTATATATTCTATTATTTGTATTTGATATCTAATTAAATTAAAATTGAAAAATAAATATTTTAATATTAGAATATTTTTACTTTGACAGATGCTTTATGTAATTCAACACCATACATATCCAAGGAACCAGCAATACGAAGATAATTATTTTCAGCCTCACCTGACGATTGACCTCTAATACAAGAAAATAATCTTTTATTCGTGTGAATCAAGGATTTTTATATGTTATTTAGCTGTTCTATATCAGAGGAAAAGTTCAGTTCTGACAGAATTAATTCATCAAAGGAATGGATTTTATAACAATATACTACAATTAACAAACATTCAGTCTATAACATCGTTTAAAAGGTATCAATTAATTCTATATATTGAAATTGTAGCGAAACATAATCTGGTTTTTTTTTATTGTTTCTTTCTCACCTATGTTGTTTATGATATTGTTGTACTTCTTTTTCAAAATCTGAATTTTGAAATGGTACAAAACGAAAATCATTTAAATATCCTTGTTGATGTTCATTTAGATTATAATCACCAAGTTCACCTATACATATATAATAATCGTCTATTTATTGCAGACAAAAAAAAAAAAACCTTCATTCTATTCTATTTACTTTGTACAATATAACTAGCTAAAACTGCAGCTGTTGATCTTGGACATAGGATTTTTCCACTTAATAATTCTTTTTTTAATTGTAATACATATAAATATTTCGTAAATTCATCATCAATTTGTGTTGATGGATCACTAAGAAAGAATCGTACTTTAAAATAAAGATGATATGATAATATATTAGTTTTTAATTGTTTTTTAAGTATTTTTGCTGAATCTAACCAACGATAGGTAAAATCTTGTGTAAAATCTTCAATAAGTAAACCAAAATATTGTCTTTCATTTGATAAATCCAAATAATCAAAAACTTCATTTAATAAATCAATTCCTTTACAACGACGCTAGAAAATAAAATATTCAAAAATTTATTTTTATTTTGTTTTTCATCACAAAAAAAAAGAAAATCTATTTAACTTACATCAATCAAAAATGTTCGTTTAGTATCATCAAGAAAATGTATAACAATTGAATAATGATCATGTGCAATTTCAAATGTACGTAAATTATATGAACGAGATATTGATGTTTTATTATTGGATGAATTTTTTAATGATATCATACGAGATAATAAATTTGTTTTAGTTTTTGAAATATTAGATGAATGTACTGTTGATAATAATGATTCGTCTGTTGATTGCGATGATGATAAAGATGTGTTTATTGGCATTGCTACTGATAAAAGAACATTATTTTTATTATTCAATCTCGTAGTATTTTGTTGTTGTTGTTGAACAAGCGGAGTCGCCAGTTTTAAATAAAAAAAAGATTCATGTTTTCTTTGTAGAATAATAGAAATCTTTTACAAAAAAAAAAAAAACGAATGAATTCAATTATAACTATGAATATGATTAGATAACAAATAATCTAGTCAAGCAAATGTCTCACTCAACTCGAGTCAATATTTGGGATGGAAATGATTAAGTGTAGAAGAAAGAAAAAAAAAAGAAAGATTCAAAAGCTCATCGACCTTTTCTTCTATTTTTATTACGAATACGGTAAAGAAAGAATAGGTCTAGCGAGGATGCAATAAGAATTATAAAACTTCATGGGCTGTTAGGTTATTATCAAGCTATAAATGATTTTTCTCTTGTAATTTTTATTAAGAGAGCTTATCTCTCAAAAGGAAACTGACCAATTACAAGACTTCCTATCATCTACAATACACTTAACATACTGTCAGCACCTTCTTATCTATATATTAGTAAAAGAAAACAATAATATATTTTTTCTTCTCGATTATTTCCTATGAAGCTAATCTCTCGAGAACATGTACAAGTTACATACAAGTGAAATTTAACATAGCGCTAGGAAATCTAATAAATAAATATATATATATATATGCGTGTGTGTGGGTGTAATCAACGTTTTATGTAGTTGTATAACTTGCGTAATCGTTAGAATAGAAGAACAAACAAATAGCGCGCTGCCATAAAGAATCAATACCAATTACTTTCTCTCTTATTCTTTAATACTCACATACAAGCAACTATGTATGGAATTATTCAATCGACTGCCCTTTCTCGAACATCAATAGCTTATCAACTGTACATACTCAACATCGAAGGTCATACAACATATAGACAATAATAGAAGTCATCATCGTTTTTTCTTGTTCTTCTCAATTAGTAAGAAAACTAATCTGACCAAGAATATAAACACAAGTCATAATAGAAACTAATTTTTATATCAAAAATACGTATACAATCCAAAGAATGAAACAAAGAAAAAGAAACAAGAAAAAAGGCATATACAAACACAATATGCCAAGAAAATAGGACATAAATATATAATTAAATCTGACTTGACTAAGTTTTTTTTTTTACAGGATTCGACCACGACAATTTTTTGATCCGCAAAAACATTTCACTTCACGATCGGGTAAGAGTTCACAGTTATAATGCCATGTAAGTTCTAAAACAAAAAGAAATAACAAAAAAAAAAAAAATCAATATACCCTTAATGAACAAATTGTTTAATCAGTAATTTAAGACTTATATAAACTATGAACTTATACAATGATATGTTATCTTGTTAAATATCAATTGTAATTCAACACTCTTAATTGAAGAGAACAATGAAATTATTTTTTTTTTATTACGATATAACAGTAAATGTAACGTAGTAATTCTATTATTATCCGGAAGAGAAAAAACAATGACTGCAATAATTCTAAGTTAACACTTGATAGAAGTTTGTTAAAGATTATCATTTGTCGTACATATGAAGTCTGTACAAGATTAGTTAACGCATAATAGAAAATATCACTCTTTGATTATTTGATCTTGGTGATAAGGTTACAAAACTTAGCAAGAATGGCTAAACAAATATTGTACTAATTACCTATCGAGAAGAAATATTGTCTGTTGTTTGTATCTCTACGCGAGAATTTGTAGATTCATATCGATTGATCTCATAACAGATCATTTTCAGTTGTTGAATGTTTTCTATTTTTCTATTTTAATTAAAGCTCTCGAGTAATAGAAGATTTTCGTTAAGTAATTTAATTTCTAGCAAAATTAGAATACTTACATCAAAATATGTTTAGTTTTGCAAGTTGAAGGTGTGAAAAGACATTGGCCGACATTATTTTTTTAAGTTTTTAAAATCCGAAAAATATCTCTCTTGGAATCTTGAAAATCGTTTTGGTTTTTTAAATAATTCATTACAATAGAAGACTACCGTTCTCCTGAAAAATTTATACAATAACGAGATAAGTACTACAACTAACATCCATCGCTTGATCTCATGTTGGGTCAACAAGTAGGTCTCAGTGATATTAGCAGAATTTTAGAAGGATGAGTACAGATGGAATCGAATTAGCTGGTCTATCGGTGAAATGAGCGATCTACAATCCATGTCGACACTGGACTGAAAAGTCATCTTATTATTCTATCTGTTGATAGTGACATTTGATATAATCAACTTTCAACAAAGTTTTATTACACATTCTCTATTAGACAATAAGAGCAACAAAAAAAAAGAGACACCAGTGTCCGTTCCATCTCTGCAAAAGATTTCATTTTCATAGACATTTGGCATCGAGTTATGACTGGTTTACTGTATTTTTTATCAATTTTACGATACTTCTCGAAAAACGAAATAATAAAGTTTCGATCTAAAACTTTTTCAATAGATATCTATAATGACTCTTAGAATGTTTCTTGATGAAGATATTGAATTTTCAAATGAACTTAATTTTTGTGAGACGTCTATGATGAAGAAATGTTCTTTTCGTTTAAACCTTTCAAGATATTCTTCTAAGAATCATTATACGTAACTATTGACAAAATTTCAGATCAGAACTTCGTTATTTGATTTTTCGAGAAGTACAGTAAAATGAGTCAAAAATACAGTAAATTGGTCATAACACGACGCCAATAGTCCATGAGAACGAACTCTTTCAGATTTTTGCTAGCATCAGTGAGATCTCTTTCTACTTCTAATATGAACTGAAATGGTGGATAACCAGGTGGGGTAGTTTCTCCGTTAGATACATAATACAAGACTCGTGTTCTGTTATTGCTTAAAGAGGTTTACATTTAGATTGATATGACAATGAAAGAATGCTTATCTCTAGATTTCTCAATAGAGAGATAAATATTTTCTATAGAAAAATTCGTGATATACTATTTATTAGACTATAATATGTCCTCTGTCAATTATATCTTTAATTAAAAGTAAGACGATGAATGAGATCTCTAGTTTAAGATGATATACTAAACAAACAAGGATATAATTGTCATATTTCATTTTGTTAGTTTTACTTGATATATTCTTTAAAAGAAAAGCTTAATAGATATATATACCTTGACCAGCTTTAACATGTGTTCGAGTAAATAAGGCAAGATTGGGAAAATGAAGATCATGGGATTCAATAAATACATTTTGAATAAACATACTTGGTTCACATGAATGATTAAAATATTTTCCTAAATTACTATACAAACTTCCGTCGACAACATATGGTTCGTCATCATCATCATCATCACCATTAGCATCATCTCCATCTTCATTATTAATTTCATAACGAACTTGTTTAACTAAATCAAGACTTGTTTGATATTTATCATCTATACTTTGAGCACGTTCATGTCCTTGTTCTGACGTTAATAATTCTCCAATATATTGACATATAAATGTTCCACGTGGTAAATCATGTTGTGCACGTAAACCCCAACCTTTTAATTTATCTTTAAATAATTGTAAATGTACAAATAAACCTTGTTGTACAAGACGATTTGAACAATGTTCACGATGACATGAACATTTTGAATTACATTCATATACACCACTTGATATTGGATTAAGTAAACGTTTTCGTTGATAACCTGTCGTTTTTAACATATATGAAAGTGTATAACGATTTTTTTCTTTTTCAATAACTAATGGATCTTGATTAAGTTGTGCTTGATTTAATGTTTTACGAAAACAAGCACATTTCATTCGATCATTACAACTTAAATAAAATAAATAAAATTCAAAAAAAGTAAACATTTTAAGCCTTCTCTCCGTTTCTCCTGTCAGAAATTCTAATTTTAATCCATAGTGGTAGTTTTTTTTAGATTACCACATGGTTCAGAAATTTAAGTTTTCTATTGTCAAATGTACTATCATTCACTGTTTTTACAGAGGTTTCAATGCATTGGACTGAGTCAAAGAAAGCTAATCCATGGATTATCAGCTTTTTCCCTGACCTAATGATACCACTAGCTTCTAATAAAATGTAAAATTAGGGCTCTGTTAAGTTGCAGCGACAAGCAGTATCTATATCTTGAAGTTTATATCATTAGATTTGGTGGAGAAATTTAGAACAAGCGGAATAATTGAGCTGAAATTTTAGTGTAGACTTTCTAGGTCTAGATGCATCTCTTTTAAAATTTGATAGAAATCAATAGTTCGGAAGAAAAAAAAAGGTTTCTGACGAAGAGGAAGGATTAATTCACTTACTTATCGGTACAATCACAACACGATGTCGTATTTGTATCATTGAGTGCTGCAGAAATTCGATTATCAATAGGTTGAATTTTTGTTATATAAGTAAAATTATCTGGTTTATCATTATCAATATCATTATACACAGATATTTGAACATTTTCTTGTCCGTTCGATAGATCCGTAAGTACAACAAATTTTTTATCATAATCATCAATTGGTGGTTTAAAACGTGTTAAAACTCCATCAACAAAAAATTTTATTGATAATTTTGATTGTGTTAAATAGAGATACTGTTCTATATCATCAAGCGAATAAAGTGTACGACGACATGGTGTTCGATAACCACGAGGTTTACTATCAACAATTGACCAATTACATTCAAATGGAAGTAGAAATGGATTTGTTTGAATTTTTTTCGGAGAAAAATTTTGTTCACCAATTAAAACACACTGTCGACTACATTTGTGTGATGTTGATGGTAAAGCATTAAGTACTCGAAATTTTGGCAAAAGAATATTAGTATAGTAAGTCGTGACAATATTAGTACGTGATACTGTTGAAGTGTGTTCATTCGATGAAGAAATTGGTTGATGTTGTATTGACAGTTGTTTGGTATTAGATTCATCACGAAGTTTCTTACTACCTAAAAATTTCAAAATATAAACTTAGTATGTTGTCTTAATCTTCAATATCAATGCCTTGATCAAAGAATACGATACATTCACCATGAAATACGACACATTAACATGACCGTACTTCTCTGCATATACAAGGTCAATAGTACGACCCTATGTATGATAGAATACGACAAAATTACAACACCTCTACGGTAAGAATGCAGGGGTCATATACAGACAGTGATACTAGGTGTGATATAAAGATACAATACGACATTAACAAAAAAAACGACCGCTTATGGCAATATTTCGTAACTATTGACCTGGGTAATTTATATGAAAAATTATTTTAAAAAGAACAAGCTTTACATGTATATTTTCTTTTCGGTTATGATTGTTTTGTGAAGCAATTTTCTTTACTGAAAAAATTAAAACATGTCATTCATCGAATATAGGAATACATCTATAGTTAAAGTAGCTTATCTAGTTCGAAAATATTCATGAATGTCACTTTTATAAATATAGTCGTCTTGAATTACAAGATAAAATAGAGATATTCCGATATGAGTGCAATTAGAGACGTGATATGTGGCCAAATTTGGTAGATAATTCGACATTTTTACTAACAAAGAAATGGCATCAAGTGATAAGTTCTTTTTGAAATGAATCTCATCCGATAAGTCCTATTGAAACTAAAAAAAAAGCTGCTTAAAGGAACGTGTGACTACGAATCTGTCTTACATCATCTTCAAAATCAACGTTTCAGTCTAAATTCTTATACTTATATTTTTGAATGCAATTTAATAAAAACTCCGATAATTTTACAATGAACCATTTCCATTGAGAACTTTATATGTGCAAAAATTTCAACTCAAAAGTCAACTTATTCAAAAAACTCACTAAAAAACTTGAAAAGAAAGATTCATGAGTAAAAATGCGTTTACGATGTTTTTAATCTCAATATATTTTATCTAATACATTAATAACTGTCTTCAAAAACAATTCATCATTTGACAAAGTTTCTTCGTAAGACATTTTTGTAAATACTATATATAGAAATCAATCCTGTGAAGTCTCTTATAACAACGAAACTGTATTGAAGTTAAATAGATGTCAGATGGACTTTATTCAAACTTTGTATGTATGTAAAGACAGAATTTGTTCGTCCTACCGCCGGTAAAACACACATTACACCGAACGATCTACTGATGGTTTTACTTCGGTTCGAATCACATTAGTTCTTTAATAATTGAGTTCGATAATTGTGAAAGCACGTTTACTATTTGAATAAATACATTTTCAAACTTTCTCATTAGAAACTTTTCTTTGTATCACATTGTCGTGAAATTCCATAAGTAATAAATTGAATTCATTCTACAGTAGTCTTATCAAATACATTTTTTTCTCAAATAATTATTGTTACAGCTTATAGAAATGAATTTGGCTTATATACAATTGATGATAAAAGTAAAGCAAAAGAGAAATTCGAAATGCTTGATGTTTAATAATACATATGTTTCAAAGACTCTGCAGAACTTAGTTTACTTTTTCATATATCTAGTAGATGATCAAGTTCTGACTTATACGAAACATACCTTCATTTGCATTACTACCATGATTTTTTCGTTTTCGTAATCGTGATAAATCAGAATATGAATTACTGATTTCTTCTGTTGGAGTTTCTGGTGATGATCGAATTGTTAATGTTGTTAGTTGTGATGTTGGTTGAGATTGTTCAATAATTGATGAATTTGAATGAATCCATATTTCTTTTTTTGATTTTCGTTCAAAAAAACAAATTTTTATTATTGAACAATCAATATCAATAATACGAGCATTATGATATTGAGCACCAAATTTTCGTACACGAATTACATTGCCTATAGTATAATTTGATTGTATAGATAGATTTGTATTTTGAAAAGCATGTTGATAATGTAATTGTAAATCTTTATAATCAATATTTAAAATATGTCTTCGGAAATCTTGACATAAACAAAGATGAAATTCTGAATGAGAATGATACGAAGCTGTAAAATTGTCATATAAGACAAGATATCGATTGTTATTTTTTATTGGACAAGGCATTTCATATATAAAACCAAGTATTGATAACGAACGATGAAATACACGTGTTCGTATAGGTACATTTAGAGATGAACAAAGTTCATTTATATATGTTTGTCTTTTAGTTACACATTCAGAAGTTGACATACGTGGATTATGAACCTCAATAAAAAAAGAGATCTTTCGTTTTTACTTTTTATGAGTAAATCGTTATTTAATTTACCATGATTATATGAGTATCTTGAAGATTTGAATAAGCTACAGCCGTTGTACATATTCGTATAGGTAAATTTGGTTTTACAACAATTAATTCACTGTTAAGTTCAAGTTTTCCAATTAAATCTTTTAAAATTAGATTATCATCATTTTCGTCTTTATCAGTACTTGACTGTTCATCAATTGTAATATCATTTTCAGAATTATCATCATCAAGAATTATTACAACATCTTGTTTATCCTACGTATACAGATCATATATAGTCATTGTCTCAATTTGAATGAAAACTTACGGGTGATATTGATGATACACTTGAACAAGGCGTATCAAAAACAGATGATGACTTATTGTCATCATTGACTTCTAATAGACAATGAAGATGAATGAAAAACAATGTTTTTTTAAGATGTTATATCTGACTTTTTTTATCTTTTTGATTTGCTACCATTTGATTAAATGGATTAGTATTTTCTTTACTCTGCTATAAAATAAAACTTCAATAGTATAAAGAAATAGATATAAAAAAATTAATAATAAAACAATTTACTTGTTCGAAGAACATACCCGTGTCCTTCAATAGCATAAAGCAAAAATTAATCCACACAATAAAAAAATATAGATTTGTATCTGAAAACAAACAAATAAAGTATTTATATGAATATTGTCTTAATTAAAGAAGAAAACAAATTGATCATAGAAAAGGATGGATAGAAAATAGATCACTATTGTCAAACTAATTCTTTTAAAAGGAATCAAAGATCTCTTGCTAAACTAACCAATCGAAATCTTGAAAAAAAATTAAACAATCGTATTTGCTCTTTCTTCTTTTCAGTAAAATATTTGTCAACGTTCTTTACACACAAAACATTGAGTAAACAATTCTAGAATTTCGTATTTGATTATTTGTTGAGATGAGTCACCATTTCATATTGTGAAAACATCAGTAACAAAAAAGTCATCTCTAACGGATTTCTTTTAGAACATAAAAAAAAACTAACTTTGATTGAAATTATTATCTCTAATAATAAAAACATAATACAATTGGAAACATTTCAAAAAACTTATTCAAAGACAAATTAAAGAGTATATGTAATCTAATAAATAATAAACTGGGTAAAAAAAAATGCGTGTTTGTTTTTTTCTTGTAAATATTCTTCAATACGTGATTGGACGTTGCTATTATTGAAAGAATAAAACGCACACTATCTCTGATAAAATATCTATGTGGTAGTGAAGTAATAAAGCAAGAAATGAAAAGAATGAGTACGATACATAGACAATTTAACGTACAGTTTTCACCCGTCGAAGTTTACATCTACTTGCATTTTTCTTTTTTGTTCTCTTCTGTTTCGAAGACAAATAGAAACGCTCACGTTTTCAAATCAAGGTTGCTATTACGTAAGCAATTCAACCTGGAGAATGAAGAAAATATATATAGATGGTAGAATCGCTTAAAGAGCAGCAAAAAAATTAATAAAATAGATGATTTTTGAAACTAAACTCATAAATTAAAAAAAAGTAATTTAAGTAGTTTCTACAACTATCATTTACACTTCAAGATGATTGAAAAAGAGCATCGTATAGATGCAACTTTTTGTATTTGTACTCGAATCGATAGTTCGAATTGTGAATGTATCTTTTTTTATTTTGATTTATAAAAAATGAAATAATAGCACTGAAACCATTCCCTAGTCGAGAATCCCTGAGGAGTCCCACACTTACCCTCGGTCCCTGTCATAATTCCCCAGGGATTTCGAGGAAATTTTATAATGAGATTTCACTAGGGGTGAACATTATGATAAAAACGTCATATACGATCGTTTACAGTCGTCGTAAGTCTCATTGTATATTCTTGGTGAATCCCTGACAAATCCTTAGGATTTCTCTAACAAATCTCCAGGGATTTACATATAAATTCCTGTCGGAATTCCCCAGGGACTCCTCAAGGATTCGTTTAGGGATTCTCGACTAGGGTTGTTAAATATAAACACAACAAGTTAAAAATACATCTGACATATCAAACACTAGCAACTGCCTTAATTTCCTCCTATGTAAAATTTAGAGAAACGCATGGGTATCTGATTCGAGAGTTGCAGTATTCTAAACTGAAAAAATACTTTCAAAATAAAAAGCAATAAATGGACATCTTCATTTAGTATCCTGTAAATCATAAACATATTAAGCAGTTTAAATATGTTAACACGACTTGATCATAGCGTCCTGGAAGAACAACAATAAATATTGGCGTTTCCGAATTTACTTTTTGTCTTATCCTTATATATAATTAATCTGGAGTACTTTCAATTATAAATTTATTTTAATTTGAAGCCATCTCACACTTTACACAGCATAATCGAACAAGAAGCTAGGTTACGATAGTAATGCTTTTCTGCAAATGAAACAGGAATAGAAATTCCGATAGTCTTAGGAAAACGATAAAAAAAACAGTTGTATAAAAATAAGGACCAAGAAAAAAATCGTTCTCGCAAAACACTACCTGATAAACGTTTAAAAAATTGTTATTCATTGCTTGAATGGAAGATCGAAAGAATAGAAGGTGGCTGATGTTTAACATAAATCATTTGTTAAATTTTCATTGTCTAACTAATTGATAAATATAATTTTTGCTCCATAGAAAAATAAACAATTTTTTTTCATATAACTACAATTCGTTGCTGGAGAGTAATCATATTGTAATTTTGATCAATCTGAAACAAACGAATGTTTGAATTTTATTTTACAATCGTAATAGAATTTTTTTGAATTTACTATTTTAATGAAATATGTTCTTATCTAGCTAACATATGGAGTATTTCAATAAAGATATTATAAGACTATAAAATCATATCATATTCAACATTAACCATTCAGTAGTTCTTAAAATTCTTATCTATCAAAACTATTTGAATAATAATTCCCTTGATTGATAAGGAATCTTTTCTTTATTGAAAACAAACAAATCAAATGTTTAATTATATTATATTTATAGAAGCTTTTAAGAGTAATGCAAGAAAAAAAATCAATAAATGAGTAAAGCAGCGAAACAGAAAAAGCTTTCTTTTCTTTCACATCGAACACAAAAGGACAACTATATCACCAAAAGCAATATAACAAAATTAAGATCTACGACAGCTTTTGTTCAATTCATATAGATACGATGCGGATATATATTATTCGAAGTCATTGTACTGGTATTCTTTGCTATAAATATTAATCGATTGATATAATACATAAAAAACAAGTGCAGCAAACGCTATAGCCAATATCCATATGTTCGAATTACTACTTGGCTTTGACTTTGGAGTGTTAGATGAGGTTTGTTTCGAATCTGATTTACGTTGTTGACGTTGTGATGGTGCCATAACTTTATTTATATTCTAAACCTATATACAATCTATAAATAAAATACAAAATAACTCTTTAGAATTGTATAAATACTAGCGAAAATTTATTTTATATATTGGGTGTTTATTACATTCAATTTACAAAAGAATTTTTATTGACAATCACTAGAGATTAAAATATTTAAATAAATATTTAATATTCTTAAGTAACTGAGCAGATCATATTCTATAAGAACACGTAGATTCTATAATTCTTCAAAATCTGGATAATTCCCTATGTAATTCGAACCGAACAAAAACCGGTGTTAGTTTAATGCTTAAACAGTTAGCTGTTTTTTCATTGCAGTATACCGATAGTCTACTATCGGTAGTACAATATGGGTATTAAAGAGAAATTCAAAGTCTATAAAAGGGTATAATACTCTTTAGCAGTAGGGAAAAAAATATAGTTGATTATATCCATCATGACATACATGAGAAAAATTCAACATTATATTGCTAGTATCCTTTTTCAAGTCTTTTAATAATTAACGAAGCAAGAAAATGGAAAACGAAAAAAACAAATTCTATAAAAATAGAACAAAATAAACTTTTGTCTTTTCATTGGACGATCACAAATGAGCTAAGCTATATCTTTACAATAATGGAAAACAAGAATGAATTTTGAACACAAAGATAAATATTTTATATCATATACGATAAAATAGAAAGAAGATGTGATTATTAAGCGATATAAACTAATCAATATCGATCTTCTAAACTTACAAAAAAAAAAAAACATATTGGTTTCTATTTCAATACATAGACTTATTTCAAAAAATGAACTAATAACAATCATGTCTAATGAATACTATCTGACAAGTGTCATTCAATATATATTTAAACCGACCTAACGTTTAAAATAAAGTCAAAAATTATGTGGATCATTTTATTATTCACAATTTATAATGATCAGACTGAACAATTACAATCATCAGTAAATATCTATTAACCACCTGTAGATGAATCATGATTATAAAAAAGATCTAATAATCCAAAAATAAAAACGAAACATAAACAGTATTTCCAATTAATGTACTCTAAGTTTAGATTTTCTTGATCAGTTTGAGCGAAGAATACGATCTGCTTACGGTAAAACATGAAATATTAACAATCTCGTATTTTCTCGTAAATATAAAGTTAGTAATATGACCATATGTATAATACAATGCGGTCGTTTATGCTTGAATATGACGCATAAAAGCCGATGTACGATAATTTACAATGATCTGTAACGAGTAACCAGAGCATTTGTTCACTAATGAATTACATCAATTGAAACAGCTATTAGATTCTAAAAATATCAATAACTTTAGTAATACTGTAATTTTTCCGTTCAATCAAAATTTGGTCTTTGTAGTCATTTCCGTGTGGCAGGAATTTGTAATGGACTTCAAAGAACCAATCAATACATGGCAGTATAATATATTAGGTAGAGAAAAAAAAATTATTACATTAATCATGAACATATTACAACTGTTTTTCTATGAAAATGCTTATTGTGCAAAAGAAATTGTTTATTATTTCTATCAATTATTTTCTTTTAATATATTAATAGAGGTCGCTATTGGCATTGTTCTGTAAAAACATGATGATCGTTGAAAAGTGGATTGTGATTTTGATGTAGGTAAATTTGATGTAATTGCAAGAAGACTTCTCAACATCGACTGTTCAAATTCAATACGTTTTATATCATTGAATGAAATATTCAATGTATTAAATTCTCGTAATCGATATTCATAAACTAGACGAAGTAATTGTAAACGATGATCATTAACTACTAATAATCTATTTGATTCATTAAATAATTTTTCAATTTGTTGAGATATTGTTAATTCAGATTTCTGAAATTAAAATTTTAAATTATAATAATATCAATAAAAGAAAAATGCTAAGAAAACATGAACATACATTTGATTTTCGTCGAAAACTTGTTCGTAATTTATTGAATAGATGCATTTTTTTAAATAAATGATGAAGAAGAAAAGACAATCGATTATGTCGTTTTGTCAACCATGATAACATATCTATATAAACATATAATCTTCTTCGATTAATTAGTGATAGATATTATACCTTTATTTTTGCTCAATTTATCTAATTGATGAAACAAATAAGTTTATATCGATGAGAGAATTTATTCTTGTAAACCAATAAAAGTATTGGAATTCAATATTCTTTAGAAATTTTACAGTTAGATGTTGCTAGGTAGATTCATGAGAGAACTGTTAACAGTTCAATTAATAGTTTCGAGTTTTCGAATACGTTTAATTCTATAAGTTTGGCATTAATGTATCATTCTAGTTTCAAGTGTTCACTTAATTTATTTCCATAAAGATAAGATAATAAGAAGTTCTTTCACGAAATAGCAAATTACAACGAAGAGACAATCATTATTAAAATTTTTCATACAAGAAATGCTTGAAGTAATGCAATGTTTTTGATCATATCAGTTCTATTTCGCATAATCGAAAAAAAATGTTATCATGATAACAAAAACACCATATAGTTAGGCATACAACAAAGAGGTTAATAAAATGCCGGGAAATAAGTGATACTTATAACAATAAGCGAGAAGATTTACATTTGACAGTCTATTGTCGCAACATCACAAATGAAACATGTTATTCAATTGTTTTGAATCTAAAAAAAAGTTCTCAATTTAACTTCTATGACATCAAATTGACGTTCAGTCCGAGAGTTTGTTGCTGGAATCAAATGACTTAATCAAAGTGCTCTCAAGCTAGGCATGCACTGAACCCGAATTTTGGCTTCATGTTCGAGTTCGGAAATGATTCAGTCTGCTCAGACAATGCCAGGTATTTGGGTAATTGCTCTAACGTTTCTTGAGATATATGGGTAGTCGTGCAAGCACTGTAAGGTTCGATTAAGTTCGAATATTTCTAAATATTATTAACTTTTTTTTAGGATGCCTGCAGACCTTCGCTTTTTGGATCATTTATTCCACCATGTGTAGATCTACTCTAGACAAGCCTGAAATCCTTTTTTTTAGCTTATTCCTAATTCCTTTTATTTATATGATTAAAAATAATCTCTAATGTAGACCGAACCTGAATCAGAACATTCGGGTTCAGTGGATACCTAGGCAAAGCCTATAGTTCTGATTCATGATAATAGGTTAGTTTGACACTTTTATTCTTTGTGTAATGTTGTTCCCATTAATATTTTTCTCGCTACACATTATCATGAACAATGACTAATGTTTTAGTATTAAAAACAGATTAGTTCAGATTTATGAATCGTGTAAAAGTCAGTTTTATATTGAAAAACAAATGAATAATTATTTTTGTTAATATGTAGTCGTATTATTATCTTTGTATCGAAGACGTTCTGAGATGATCAGGTTTTCATTTTAGGAATGTTTAATAATTCAAAAACAAAAAATTACAAGTGTATTCATCTGAAAAATGAAAGTTTCTAAATAAAATAGAGTCAACGTCGTTGTATTGTTTGTTCAGAGTATGTTCGATCTTCAAGTGCTTCATTAAGTTCACCATATTTGGATACGACATTTTTTTGATGAATTACTTTTCGTTTTGCTTCAATATTTGGTTGTTTCATACCAAGAAGAAATGCAAGAATTGCAAGAATTAATATATTACAAAATGCAATTATAGCTAATATATATGCCCATCGAATTTGACAAGTATCTATATAAAAATTATTGACATTTTGCCCACATACTAATCGAATTGTATCATTATCAAAACCTGCTGGATAGACAATAAGACCAATAAATAAACAAATTGCACAAATCATTTGTATTATTGCACAAATAAAATAGACAAGTCTAGCACGTAAAAATAAGAAAACTATGAATAATGCAAGACATATGAGAATGAGTAGAACAGAAAATCCAACAAAAAATGTAGCAACCGCAAAAGGTGCATTAAGTATTGTTCCAAAATTTGTCCATGTTCCTTGACAATCAAATTCATAATCAGATATTGTACTTACACAATATGAGTATAAACCAAAATGACCTGCACGAGGACTTGATAAAGTATCACCAATCCATTGTGGTTGTATAAATATAAATATATTAAGAATAGCAAAACAAGCTGTAAGAAATGCCCAAACAAAGCCAATAATTCTAGATGTCCATTTATAGGATGAATTTTGTTTTGTTACAATTGTCTTCATCATTCAAGAAATAAATAGTCAATGAATGATATGTTTTATTTTGTGCATTGTTTTACTGCATAGTCACTATGTAATTTGCCTTTCCTAATCCTTACTTCTTTTTTTTCTTTTCTGATTCATTGTCCTTCGCATCTCACTTTGGACGCGTGTGGGAGAACCACATTTAAAGTTCGTCGTGTGACAAACGAGAATAAGCATAAGCGAGAATAACACATATTTTGTTCGTTTTTCTTTCGTTGTTTAGTCTATATGACATTTTTAGAAATTCACTCATCGAAAAGTTCAAGGACTTTTCTCTTTAGAATGAAATTAAAGAAAAAGAAGTAAAAGAAACAAAGGATATACGTACATACTATACACTTATCGATGATGACAAAACAAGTGTATCATATTTACTAACACAATATTAAGTCTATTTCACCTCTACAATGTATATACAGCTTATAATAAGATGTTTATTTTTAAAAAAATGTACGTGACAAATACAAACTGTTTGATAAGCAGCAAACGAAAGCCTTATTTAGAACTAATAGACATACTAAATAGTTTTCGTTTCACATTTTGTATAAGAAATATCATTTTTTAGCTAACTATCTAGAGAAACTGTCAATGTCTTTGAAGAGACTATTTAGAATGTTGATTTAAATCTATCTAAAAATATGCAGATCAATTTTCTTTCAAAGAGAAGAATCGTGCATTATTTGATTTGTTCACGACCAACCTTCAACGATGAAAATCTTCTTTGTATAAAAGGTAAAAAAAAAGTAACGCAAACAAAAATCTTATCATTAACATGCGGTCAAAATTATTATTCTTTAGACCGTTTTTCTCGTATAATATATGAAGATGACATAGTCTGTCATGCGAGACTCATCCACGGAAAAAATTTGGGTCAAAACTGCGTTTTCTTCTTCATGAACCGTGATGTTATAAAAAAAGACCGCAGTTAACCGTGATTCGACGCACTGCAGATATAACTTACCGCGATGTGCGCAAACAAGATCGTAGTACTTTCACCGCCAAAAACCACGGCTCCAAAAATGTTCGGTGTGGTAGGAATGAGTCGCAGGATTTAAAATTGTGACTTTTCTCGGTTTTGTATACCACGCAATCGTTCACATAAACCGCAACCTCTGAATGCTGTTGAGCGTCACAATTAGCCAAACCACAGTAATTCCAATTCGAATCTAGGTTTTTCTCCATCATACTTTTTCATAATCCTGCACTGCGCTTTTGTTAGATGGCGCTTTTATAGTTCAATGAAATAGCGTTTTTTTACCACAAAGCTTTCTCATGAAATTTGCGGTTGGGCTCTCTTCCGTCACAACAAATCATGATTCTTACAATAAAAACCTTTACGACTTTTCGATAAATTGTGATGATCTAATTGGATCGAATTGCGATATTTAGATTGATATAAATAAATATTTGAAGCGTCAGTAAGAGGAAAAAAACACATATTTTAAATCTTCAGAGGCTGTACTATTTAGGATAATCGACCCGAGGTGTACAAAACTAATGGCAATCATTATTTATCTTAGCGTCTTTTAAAGTAAGTTCTAAAGTTATGCTAAGACCTAAGATTTTTGTTCCTTGATGCCACAAGAAACCGTGGCTTCAGTGTGTCATATGTTCATAGAACTGTATTCTTCCAAATACAGTTCCAGTTAACGGAAGTGTCTCGATAAGATATAGTCTTGTGGGCGCAAGAGAGGCCTGATCTACTATTTGTTGGTTGGAGTGTATGATTGGCATGAAGATCTGAAGAAATTGCAACTTTGACAGGAGAAAACAGGAATTTAAAGATTTTAGAAAGTATGTTTCTCCTGCGCTAGGGGTATCATTTTTCTGTTAAATTTGAATTGTTGACACTTTTTTATTTATTAAATTAAAAATTAATTAAATCATTTTTTCTTCTAAGAACACTTTATATAAGTATGTTGAGATCTCACTTCCTCAGATATTAGAAAGACACCAACGTCCTCATTTCATTCTTAGAAAATGCAATATCTTTTATGAGATTTTTTTGAATCGACAAATAAATTATAAAAATAATATATGATTTATAGATAAATGTAATATTTAAAGAAGGTTGTATTTCTCACATAAGGAATTCTAAAGAAATAGAATAATTTAATTTAATTTAATTTCTAATGGGTTAAAATTTAGATTTATTATAAGTTTGATTTGTGATAATTTAAATTTATGTTAAATTAAAATTAATGGTAATTTAATATTAATTAACACCCCCTATTCTGCATCTTCACGGCACTATTATAAATATTTCCTAGCTTTTATCAGAAAGAATATTACGTTTGATCTTTCTATGAACATCCCCGTGTCCTGAAAATCGCTGAAAAATTGGCGATTAATCGTGATATATCGAAACGATAATCGTGAGCTGAAACACGATTAATCGCCGATTTTTAATGATATTTTTAGTGATTATTACGATAAATCGCGAGTTGTTTCCCGATTTTTTACATATTCACTATAGCTTTATCGCCCATCTGATCTGGTATTATCGCGATTTCAGAGAAATTTTATTTATTTTTTTTATCTCCGTCTATTTTTTAAATTTATTTTTATTTAAAAAATNGACCTTGGCTGGATCACTGTTCCCCATCCACCTTATTCCCCAGACTTGGCTCCTACAGACTACCACCTGTACCGCTCTCTCTCCAGTCATTTACGAGAGAAACAGTTCGAAGACGAGAACGACCTCAAAACGGATCTCCTCAACTTCTTCGACCAAAAGTCTCAAGACTTCTACGAACACGGAATCCTTTCTCTACCAGAGCGTTGGTGGCAAGTCAGAGACAGTAATGGAGCATATATTGTTGATTGATACTTGTAATCTTAGATTTAAAAAAGAGAAAGAAAATTTTTGAAAAAAACGCAAAAAATTTCTTACCAACCCAATATTTAAAGTCGTCGAGGATGATTCGATGAATTTTAAGATCATTGCTTGAATCAAAAAAGCAATGAGTTTAATAATAATAAACGTGTGTTTGACACCAATTAATTTTAAAAACTTATTTACCGTATCATTTTATAAGAACGATTAATAGAGAAAATATTCTATTATTGTTTTGAAACATATCTACTTGAATCCACTGATTATTACAACGAAATTTTCAAACTCTTCAAACTTTAACATTTAAGTTTAAGTAATTTCTATAATTAAAATACTCTGGTGTAATTTCTTGTTTGAACTTTATTTTGGCAGGCGCGAAAGTTTTCGTCGAGTTTCCCTCAGACAAACAAAGGCATTATTTTTGAGAAACACCGATAGATTTCAAAATAATTTGGATCGGTGTACTTGATACATTATGGAAAGTAACCGAGGTTGTTCCAGATTAAAAGTGGTTAGTCACAAGATTGTATCGACTGAGTCTTAGTAAAAAATTCAGTTATATTACATTATTTTGTGATTCAAAATTCATTATCCATGTTAACATGTTTCTTTGCAAAAATAATCAACAGACCGATATTTACTGTCATAAACTTCCGTATAATATCAAAATTGATACATTGTAGATGGCTTTTGTGACGATAAAAGTCGTGCTGTGTAATACTATATTCTTAGTTGTATATGGTCATGAACGAGCAACATAAATCTTTTTTTATTTTATATCTGGTTGTTCATGTATTTTATAGTATCTTTTCCAATATGTAACTTGTGCTTATGATTTTGTTGATCGCTATTAATTGATATTGTTAGGTTTGTGTTTGAAGATACAGAAGCGGATTCTGTTAAATATGTTTACGCGAATATTTAAAAACACACAGACTTTATCAATAAATATGATTCAAAGGAAATCTTTCTATTTGAATGTTTCTATATTCATATTTTTATTGTTAAGATAGAATTGAAGTGTTTCTTTTCGAGAGCTTTCTTAATAAAATTCAAGTGATGTTTTGTTAAGGAGGAAGAAATAAGATGTATAAGTAATAGAGGAACAAAGACATTGTTGCTTCAAATGGATGGAATATATAACTAGTAAAAATACAATAATGAACCTCTATGATATATGTGATCATCATTGTATTGCTAAATTTCACACATGTTTTTTTTGTCTCTATTAATGACTTTTTTTTAGAGACATTTGTTCCTTCAATAGCTCAATCTTTCTTGATGATAATTTTACCATACAATTAAATGACAATTCGGTTCAAATAATACAACTATTTTCTAACTATGCTATGAACGAAAACAGCATTTGAAAATATTTATGTTTGTTTTTTTTTTAATTAAAAAATATCTTTCCATAAAAATTTGCATAAAAAGACTTTTCAAGGAAATGTTTTCGTGTTAGAATCTCGCTTGTCTACAAGAAAATGTTGTAGAGTCATAAGAACTATGTGGTGGTCAATGGTATTAGATGTATAATAAAGTTAGGTATGAAACGAGCGAACATGAAAACATTCCCTGTTTTCATTCTTTTCCAAATAATGTAATGCGGTGCTGAGCAACCAACGAACACGCACACAATCACATACAGGTGTTGATCAATTTTTGCAACAGTCACTCCCAAATTGCCTTTTCTTTCTTTTTTCTTGCTCATGCTTCATTCTCAATTCGAAGAATTGAAATAAATCTTATCGACACACACCTCAATAATAAGTGGCCGCATCTCGTTTCATCAGCAAGACATACACACGCTTGTGCACAATCACAAAAATATTTATTTATACACAAAAGGAAGGCGGTCTGTCCTTGTAGAATGGCTGATCTAGATTCTATTAGATCAGTACTCTATTCAAAAAGTATTGATTCAAGCAATGTAAAGCCATATACTGGTCTTCACTTCAATACGACTGGTAATAAAAAACAATAAGTTTTATTTATTTATTTTAATTAACTTTTGTGGATCTAAGCGTGGCAGAAAAAAATAATCGCTTTTTTCTTCTAAAATTATTATTAATAAAATGAAATTGAAATAGAAACTGAGCAATAGATGAATGAATTTTATTTATTTATATTTTTTAAGGTGATTTGATTTTGTCGACACCCTCCCTCGATTCATATCGTGTTAATAACGATCCATTTTATCGATACGAAGGAAGCATATCTACTCGTGTTTCTAACGAAGTAGATCATCGTATCTTATCATATAATTCACTTGAAAACCGTCGTTATCAATCTCTTCGAATGAAACAACCAGTTCCACATTATGTGACCCGTATTTACGATGAACGATGTAAGTATACATATCTATCTTGAAACTAATTTACATTCGGTGCCTTTTTTAGTTGGCTCTGCTGTTTCACCTCGTGCTCAACCATCAAGAACAATTCGTATTAATACAGAACCTGGCTATCAATTACTTGTAGATCAAATTCCAAATCAAGATCAAACAATGACATCACAACGTTTCAATAAATTAAGTCCATTTGTTACTGAAAAAGGAAATAATCCCAATGCCAATCCTATTCTTCGAGAATCAGCAGTTTAAAGTTTTTTTCTTCGATTTCATTATTTAAATAAATATTAAAGTGAATCAATAAAATCATCGAAAGGTTTGCGTAGATTTTCTCTTTTACAATTTCATTTTCTTTTTTAATAAACATAAAGTCCATGGTATCTATATGCATGTAATGAAAAAATTCTAGAAAGTATATTTTGACATCAATATTCATTCAAGAGAAAACAAAGTTATATATTTTTTTTATGTCATTGTTTCATATTATGAATTTATAAAAGTAAATGCAATTATCTATATTATGAATTTCTTATCAAACTGAATCAATCCTTTTTATTTTTATTATATATTTTAACTTGACTATTCAACTCAAATGCGATAGAAAAATATGTTGTCGTAAAAAGTCTAATACCCTAAGAAAAAAATGCATTAAATAGATCAACAAACAAGTAAAATATTGTTGTTTTTGTTGCTGTCTCTAAAATAACTAAAAATCTTTTAAGCTTTAAAAGGAAAAAAAAAGAAAGATAAAATAAAAATCACTAAAATTGATTATTGAAGAATGAACTTCTTAACTACTAATGTCTATCACAAGTAAAATATCGAGTCACATAATGAATTGTTTAATTCTTTTTTGATTCATAATTTTTACTGAAATATTTCAGTTTTTCTTCTGGATTTGGAATAATTGTATCAGCACCTGGACGCCAACCAGCAGGACATACTTAAATAAGATTTATAAAAATATTTCAAACTTTTATAATTGCATTCTACCTTCGCCATGTTTATCAGTATATTGAAAAGCTTGAAGAAGTCGAAGTGTTTCATCAGTTGATCGACCAACAGGAAGATCATTCATTGTAATTTGACGAAGAATACCACGTCCATCAATAATAAATAATCCTCTAAATATGCATAATTATATTTAAAAACAAACTTTACTTTTTTTCTGTTCATACCTTAATGCATGGCCTACATCTTGTAAATAAACACCATAATCTTTTGAAATTTGATGTGTTAAATCAGCTAAAAGTGGAATTTGAATATTTCCTAAACCACCTTGTTCACGAGGTGTATTGATCCATGCTAAAAAATGAAATTCTCTTAAAAATTTTAAGATAATAAATAATATATCATACCTAAATGAGTAAATTGTGAATCAACAGAAACGGCAACCACTAAAAAGCTCACATAAACATTTTTTGAATGAAAAATACACAAATGTACCTTCAGTGTTTATATTTCTAAATTCTTGAATGCGATCGGAGAAAGCAATGATTTCTGTTGGACACACAAATGTACTTGAATAAGCAAAAAAAAAACAAAACACATAAGAAAAATTTTCTACGAATGAATTATGCTTACAAATCTAATGGATAGAAGAGAAGTACAAGATATTTATCTTTAAAATCATTTAAACTAATCTCTTTAAATTCGCCATTAACCACAGCTACACCTTCGAATGATGGTGCTGGTTTACTAACTAAATAGATATGAACGTAATTATTGATAAAATTAACAAAACAAAAAACGAACTAACTTTGAGCTTTGCTATATTGTAAACTAAGTGGTTCTCTACTCGGACGACTTTCACATGGATAAGCTGCAACACCGTCCACAGGTTCAACACATACTACATCTTTTCGTTTACATAAAACCAATGGACTGCAAATAAGCAATACAGTTATCAGAGTCATAAGTGACATGTTTGAATCACTTCAATCAAATGCTTTTTTTAATATCTAAATCTAAAATGTCAACTTCTTTTTGACAAGAAAGGATCAATTTAAATATACAAATTAATTAAGAACTTCGAATGAAAACAACCTTGTTCGCCCTTTTGTTTTTATCATAGGACACGTATCCTTAAAAGAAGCTTCCAATAAATAATCATTGTCATTGCTGTGATTTATATTTATAAAACCAATCATTAAATAGCGCTACTGTTCATTAACTGAAAGCTTAGTGAAGAAAGATTATGTTACCAATTATTCATGAGTGGGACCAGTCATTTATGGTTCTCGTCTTGGCTCCGCGGGACTGAAACTATCCTACCAATTTCTATTACAAACGTATCAATGCCGTTCTTTTACTTTCCATAGTGGCATAAGTAACTGGAGGCTCAGCCTCTCTTCAATTTTTTTTCTGGTTAGGCCACTATAGTGTTAAATATAAATATCATTATTAAAACTGATCATTAAAAGGATTTTGACGTTTTTTGGTGAACTATCTTGAACCAGGATATCATATATGTAGTTTTGTAGATCGATTTGCGACCCGTCGAATGATATGTAAGAGATTAAGCTTTTCTGAAATTTTCCTTTGCTGAAAGTCCATTTACTGGTTGTAATCCCTGAGAAATATATAAATAGCACTCATAGATATTATAACTCCTAAGATAAACTTAATTCGATACAGTTATAGGTGCTCTTTGATTTTCTACAATCAATGATCTTCATCGTTTCTTTTTTCCATACTTAAAAATGATTTCTTTTTTCAGATCTAGGTTATTTCTTGACTCTATTCGGAGCAGCAAGAACTCATTGTGAACTTGCAAGATTATTCCCTAGAATAGCTTATTTTCTTATATGAAGGGGCCTGTATATTGACCATATTTTAACAATACTGAACGATCCCGTTAAAGATTTTTATGCATCAATAATCAGCACAGCATCTCTGATGAACTGATATAAAGAACTTCTTTATAAATGGAAAAATGTTTTTCGATTGCAGACCGCTGGAGAGAGTACGACCCTATAATGTTGTAGGAAGGAAATCTGTTATTTTTATTATTTCTTTTTCAAACTTCTGTTATGAATATCCAGGCTTGATTTACACATGAAATTTTAGAACAATCTATAAATATCTTATGCTCCTTTGATAAATAACATTGTTCCGTATTCTCTTACTTCTTTCAGCAGTCCGAAAGCGAGAAAAAGTTTTTTCATTTATAAAGAAGTTATTTCTATNTCGTTTCTTTTTTCCATACTTAAAAATGATTTCTTTTTTCAGATCTAGGTTATTTCTTGACTCTATTCGGAGCAGCAAGAACTCATTGTGAACTTGCAAGATTATTCCCTAGAATAGCTTATTTTCTTATATGAAGGGGCCTGTATATTGACCATATTTTAACAATACTGAACGATCCCGTTAAAGATTTTTATGCATCAATAATCAGCACAGCATCTTTGATGAACTGATATAAAGAACTCCTTTATAAATGGAAAAATGTTTTTCGCTTGCAGACCGCTGGAGAGAGTACGACCCGATAATGTTGTAGGAAGGAGATCTGTTATTTTTATTATTTCTTTTTCAAACTTCTGTTATGCATCTCCAGGCTTGATTTACGCATGAAATTTTAGAACAATCTATAAATATCTTATGCTTCTTTGATAAATAACATTGTTCCGTATTATCTTACTTCTTTCAGCAGTCCGAAAGCGAGAAAAAGTTTTTTCATTTATAAAGAAGTTATTTCTATCAGTTCACCAAAGATGCTATGTTGATCATTGATGCACAACAATTTTTACTGGAACCGTTCAGTATTATTAAAATATTAGCAATATACAGTTTCCATTCTAATAGAAAATTAGGCTATTCTACAAAACAATCTTGCAAATTGACAATGAATCCTTGTTGCTCCGAATATAGTCAAGAAATAATCTAGATCTAAGAGAAGAAACCATTTTTAAATATGAAGAAAGAAACGATGAAAACTATTGATTATAGAAAAGTAAAGAACACATACAACTGTATCCTCTCAACAAAGAAAAATTTGAGAAAAACTTGATTTCTTGTATATCATTCGAGGAACCACATATTGTTCTACAAAACAACATACATGGTATCCTGGTTCGAGATAGATCACCAAATTCAGCAAGGCTTCCCGCAGCTAAACAATATATATATATACATATTTTCTATCGAAGAGCAAAACCATGTTTGAATGCATACTACAACATTATTTGTCAGTAGTTTCAATCATTACTACTGACAACAATACAGATTCTAGATTTAAAAGAAAATCTTTCTGTATTGTTGCGTTATGAAAAGAAAGATTAAAAATAGATCATGATTTTTTAGACAATGACGTTTAGTTTTCCGAACGTTTTTCTCAATGAAAGAGTTTCATTTTCATATGAATTTATTACGATGATTCTTTCACTTCAAAAAAAGATCATATTGAAGTAATGTTACATTTTTTTAACACGTGTCTCATCAAATTATTAATATTGTTGTAAATTATTAAAATAACACGAAAAACAATAACGTGAAGCTGTTAATTCTTTTATTTTCATTATCAATGTATTGAAAAAGCCTAGATTGAACAATTGAAGATTGTCATAAAATGGAAAAAAAAAGAAAAATACTCATATTGCATTTAATATTCAAGCAATGCTCTCATGTATACTGGATGTCTCAAAACTCCATTTGAAATTTGATTACATATAATTTGGTTCATAACAAATCTTTTGAATCTATCTTTTTCGAAATGTTAGAAAAAAAATACTGGAAAAAGTTTACTTTTCAAATATTAATTCATTTTCATTTTGAATTCGACTAGATCTCTATATATATCTTGTTAGGACTCGATTTCACTTTATATTTATCAATAAACTATTCAGATGAAAAACGCCTTCGTTGGCAAAATTAAACGAATTCTCCTGATCATCAATTACCTTGCATGGTTTATCGGAAGATACTTAGCCATCATTTGATGTGTAGTTATTCGCAAAATGAAATAGACTATTGCAACAGTCAAAGTATTTCACAGTGACTCATTTTCACAGAGATCATGAATTTTGTCTAGTTTTTCTTCAGTGATCGTTGAAGATTTCCCATAACTTTGTAGATTTGCAACTGCACTAGTTAGTTTCAAAGAAGATTCGAAAAAGTTTCTCGAACACAGTCTAGATTAGATGCTCGTAAGCCGAATTCGACTATAAATAAAACTATTTGTATTCTAGTGTCTATAGACACAAATTTATCAGGAAATATAAATATTCATCTGAAAAAATCTTGCAAAGATCATATAAATTCTTACTGGCAATGGATATTGTAAAATTCATACTCAATGATCATACGAAATCGTACAATATCTTACCGTGAAGCTTAATATTTATATCTCCCGTATACAATTAGTTTTGTGACTTTAAATAAATATTTAAGGAATTGAATACATTCTAATTTAGATGCTACTTTTTTAGTATTAAAAATACATCTATGTAGTAGTGCTGATCTATTTAAAAAGTCACTGGATAGATAATTTAATGAATTTGTTTAAGTAGAAGTTGGTTTTCTTTTGTTTGAAACTATCAGGGTAGATAGATGTCGATGAGTAGAACAAAAGTTGTCATAGGCTTCGAATTTCCAAATACTTCCTACTAGAAAATATCTGGATTGCAAAGGCTAAAAGTCGTACCGCTTTTTCAGTCACAATACATCTGATAGAGCTGATGTTTTCTTTTTCTCGAAGATACAAGACACTATTTTCGATACCTAGTTTTGTTTAGTTTCTATTTATGTTCTTCCATTTCAATGCAAAAATCATAATGTTGAGCGTTCTTCCAAAAGCACATGTTGTTTTTTTTTACTAGAGTTTTTTTGTAAAATTAGTCAAAAATCAGCGGTACGATGCTTTTCAAAATAAAAAAAAAGTGAACACTTCAAACAGTGTCCAGTACCTGTAAGAAAAAGAACTTTTCTTCTTCAATTAAAGTGATCGCAAAAGTGACCGTATTCAGCAAAGTTAGAAGTCCATGATCAATGCTCTTAGCACGTTTAGAATACGAAATAATCATTATCATTAGGAGAATTTTACATAGAAAGAATAATTGCAGCGCAAGTTTTTTTTACTATGGGTTTCGAGAATTGAGTTTAATAAAAATACTAACTAACAAGACAAAGTCCTTATTTATATCGCATTTGCCAGAGGAGACTTATTTTTATTTTTAATTTTTATAAACACATATTAATATATATGAGTACAAATAAAAGACTTTCTTAAGAAAACAAGATGATAGAAATCGAAAATAGAAGAAAATCAGGTACGGAAAGTCATAGATCAATCGTTTATTGAGTATCTACATATCATGCTTATTCAAAATTTTCTACAAAGATAAATACAACGTGGAAGTTTGAACGAAAGAACAAAGAAAAAAGTACTTGATGTTTGATCGTTATCTATTTTAATTTCCGAGATGAAGATTATTATGTAACATTAAATTCAATGATTTATTATATACATAAAACAAGTGCAGCACTTATTAACTGTATGATTTAAAGTCTTGCACAACATCGTTCAATATTTTCTTATCAATGACGCATATTAGACTCATTTAATAAACTCAAATTTATTCAAATTTTTTTTTCTTGTTGCTTCCATATAAATAAACAAATACATTCTTGTACACATATACATGAATAACGAATTGTATGCACACAAGAGATATAGTATGATCAAACTTGTTGAAATGTTAATGCTTTTTTTTTTTTTTTGTTAAATCTATATCGATTGAATGAAGAAGGAAGTGTTTGACTTAGTGCATATGTGCTTTTATTCTTTATGTCTTTCTCAAATTACAGCACATGTACGTATTGGACGACATAGGGCGAGATCGATTGATAAGACGTTAATTCTTTTTTTTTTTATATTTTTTGAGACGGCGGAGAGGTGTGGAGTAGGAGAACGAAATATGTTTCTTCATGTCTCGTTTTCAAGAGCGCAACTAGTGGACAGACAGACGAACAATCTTAGTAACAATAAGAGACATCAATCGTTGAATCGAATTTGTATAGTAAACAGTTCAATTGAAATTCATCTCAAGTAACACCTAATAAAATTAGTATTGGTTCAAAATACATACATTAAATCAATAGAACTAACGAATGACCTTCAAGACTCGATATGAACGAAACTTTCTTCCATTTTTCTTTTTTTATATTTCTTTTCATTATATAGCACCTACCTAATAATAAGAATTAAAAAAAAAAACGAGCGAGTTAAAAATTATACCAGCATCAATTTTCTATATAATATAACAGCTTAATTCGGTATTTAACTCAGACTGAAAATATGACAACCTGGTGTGTCTATAATTTAAATGTGCTTATATATGTACGAATAGAGAAAACGTTATTCTGGCAAATTTATTGTAAAAAAAATTGAATTCTTCGTCACCATTTTAACTCGATTTTTTTAATTGTCTCTTAATATCTCTTGTTATACTCGAGTTGATGATTGAACATATTATTCATTCGATCGATGTTAACGCTCTTTCCTAAAGCCGACTAGTTGCCTGTCTCGTTCATCATTCTAAAATCTGAACTTTATTATTGAGCCACATTATACGTGTGTATGTGTGCGTGTGTGTTCGAAGAGAACAACGAATAATCGCATACGTTTACAGTTCTATAGTTTCTTTTTTTCTTCTTTTTTCTCTCTCCTTTCACTTAGCTCTTTATTCGCCTATCGATGTGCTGCTTCTCTTTTATTAATATTTGTAGTTGATGTACTCTTGCTAGATATGTGTTAACACTTCACATTGGTTTTAAGCAAAAAATCCGTGTCTATCGATCAACTGCATAAGAGAATGTCAGTTTACTTTAGTATGATATACAAATTTATCTTATTTCAATTGATTTCTTATCATTTTCAATGCACCGTTTGATAATACAGTCAGTTCATGTAAGTATTTCAAAAGTATAAAACAAACTGAGCACAAAATATCTTTGTTATAATGATGAGTATAGAGGGCGAAAAAGAATTTGTTCTTTTTTTTTTTTCTTGACAGTTCCTATTGAGGCTTATTTCCTATATACTCAATAGCGCTTAGGTGAGCAAAGAAAAAGATGATTTAATGCCAGTTAGAACATAGATTAAAATATAAAAGAATAAAGAGCACAAGTAAAAACAGACGCTTTTTCTCTTCTTTGTCTCGTTTAAATACTTCTACGATTTCTTCGTTTGCCTTGTATTTTATCCACAAAAGAAGATATATAAAAATAATAGCTCTCAGTAAGTAATCAAACAACAATATCTACATATGCACTTAGTGCAGTCAAAAAAAAAACAATGTAACCAAAAATAGAGGACGAAAAAATGATTGCAGTCATCCATTCGACATGAACAGTATAAATAGAACAAAGAGCAGTACACTCATGTTGTATATCAAAAAGAAAAACATTCAGAATAATGTCTTTCTTTTTTTTTTGTGCTTGAACGATATATTGAACATGCATCTTTCTAGCATAAAGATTAACTCTCTTAGGTAGTGTTCATTCTTTGAAATACATTGCGAAAAGGTATTCAAGTAATTTGTTCACGCCTCTTTCATATACTATTGAAATTTGATCGAAATCGTCATAGACAAAAAAAAAATAGAACACAATGCGCCCATACAAGTAGGATTAGTCATATTTATGATAAATATATAAAAGAAATTCGATCAATCAAACATTAAATATTAATTATTCAAAAGAATTACATCATTGATGATCTATCACTTCTTTTCATTAGTTCAATAAGTTAATCCTCTTTCTTTTGTTTTTATTAGAACATTTATTCGAAATATAAAATTCTTATTTTTTAAATCAAAAAAGAAAAAATATACATTCTTATTTATTAAAGGGATTATTTATTTATCATCTCGTCAATAGACGATGAACGAATTAGAAACAAGTTTATCATTATGGGCAATATGTTCCATAATATTATTTGAAATTTTAATTCTTATTTGTCTATTTCGATGTTATTTTAATCGTATTAGACCAAAAAAGTTTTATCTTAAAGTAAATAATTTTTTTTTTTTGAATATAAATATTTCATTAATTAGATTATTTTAGCGAGAAGAATATGAATATTTACAAGATATTAATAATAATAGTAGACAAACGAAATTTCCATCAATTATTCTTCGTCCACCACATGCTGATGAATTAGCACTTGTTGGTACTATTCGAGGTCAACATCCTATTGTAACATATAATAAAGGTGTACAAAATTTTGGTTATTATCCTTATGATGAAGATAAAAAAATTCCACAAGTATCAACATCATCAACATCCTCATCATCATCTCAACATTGGCTTGATTTACAATCACCCATAATAAATACAGCACAATTACCACCTGCTAATTATGAAATTCATTCCCATCCGATAGATAATTATGCTTTTAGACATTCTCCGCTTCCTCGTCCAATTATTACAGATCTTCATCAATATCGTGAAGACTATGTTAATGATGATGATGATAATAGTCAATTAGAAAATTATCGATTTCAATCTTTTCGTCGTCCCAAAATAATTCTTCCACAAGTACATCGAATTGATACATCAACTGAATTTCATGGTATTAATTATTCAAATATTGTACCAAAGTCTATTCTTAAAAGTACTACAAGTATAACACCACCGAATGATTTTCTTTCAACTCCATATTTACAAACACAAGATAGTCCAACATCATCAAATTCTGATGAATCTTTACAAAAATCAATTAAAATTACTAAACATCAATCTAAACCAATGAATTATTCAATAAATTCAATTGAAACAAGAATACCAATCGAATCAATTTTATCACCTACTCTACCATTCTCATCGAATTATCAAATGAGATTTGCTAATGTTAATCAATTAAATGATATTGAATGGGAAACTCCAAGAGAGTTTCAAACTATTATTCATGAAAACGAAACATTTTATTCTAATCATGAACAAACTTCCTCATCTATTATCGATTCTAAAATTTCTATATCACAACGACGTGAAATGAATCGTCTTCATGCTCATTATTTGTCGAAAAACGATATCACACAACAACAGGCATTTGAATACTAAAGCTATTTCCTCAGGGTTTCCTTTCTTTTTTTTTCTTCTTCTTTTTGTTATATGATCCGTATTATAACCGTTTACTTTAATACTATACACGAAAGAATGTCAATATTTGTGTATTTGTCTCGATGTGTGATACATGTTTTATAAATTGTAACATTATATATCAAATATGAAACCTACGTATATTTGAGAATGAATGATTATTGATTGTATTAAATTTCTATTTTTTTTAAATTGCCTTTTTTCTTCTTTGTCTTTTTTTTTTCAAGTGTTTAGGAATTTTTTTTAAATATTAGATTGACAAACAACGAAAAGTAACAATATAGAACATTCAAGCAATGAAATACATTGCTTGTAGTATTAGAAAAAATAATTAAGAATAGAAATATGTTTTAATGTCATTTTTCTATGCGACTATATGCCTGAAAAAATATAATCATCGTTTCTTATAAGTATAGTTTACTTTGTTAAGCTTCAACATTGATTAAGAAAAGGTTACAGACAATAATAATAACGATAGTTTCGATATATTCAACCAGGTAACAATATATAATCACTTAAAATGTCATATATATTGTACTTTTCTTTTTGTTAATCATCGTCGTGTTTTTTTTGTTATTGCTTTCGAATAATTCAATTTGTTAGAAACATGATACGTGTGTTATTTTTGAAATAATAGTTTACTACTCTTTTCAAAATGTATTGAAGATTTACATGATTGATATATGAAGGATTTATTTATTTTGTTCTGTTATCATGTTTCAATAATCCATGATAATTAATCAGATGAATAAGAGAAATTCAAATTATTCATAACACCTTCATTGAAAATGAATCGAACATTTCATATGATGAACAATGATCAGTACATGATTCTTGTAAACGATATACATGGTACTGATATCTTATAATTGATTGATGGAACTTTTTTGTTTGATAATTCGATGTATGTTAGTATTTCAACTGTGACTCCTTTTAATGTTTACTTATCATTTGTATCTATAAAAATTGTATGCGATATTTCATGAGTTCTAAATATAGGAATGAATCGAAGATATGCATCATGTGCATGAAGACAATCCGTGCCCTAACGGCAAGTATGAGTCATTTTTGTACTGAATGTATGCTAGTCAAAAGATACTGATCACCATAGTCAATATATTTTGCAAAACTGACAAAGAAATAGAAGATCAAGAAAGCAAAGACATCTAAAAACTTGTTGTTTAAAAAATAACTATGTAAAGAAAAAAAAACATTTTTTCTGCAAAAAAAGTGAACAATAAAATATCTTACATTTCTCAAGGGAATAAAAAATGGAAATATGTTCACGCTACATTTCATCTTTATACGTCAGCATTTAATGGTTTTACTACTATCCACAATTGTGATAAAAGATTATCAGTTAATTGCTAAAAACTCTTGCATATTTTTATAGAACATATGTCAAAAGTTCAATGCTTGGCTTTAGTAACTCAAATCTCTTTTAGATACAGTGAAAGGATATGAAACTATTTCTCAATTACAGAGTATGCCAATCATAAATATCTGATTAAAGGAGATTGAAAAAAACTGAAAAAGTGCACAAAAAAACAAATCGAAAGATAATGAAAAGTTGTCCTCCTTTTTACTATATCAACTTCCAGCTCGAATTCCAACAAATTATTACTGTAGCATGTAATAAAATTGCAAAAACAGGAAACATGCGAAAGTGATAAGTCTATCAAAAGATAGATTATACCCAGAAGTGAATAAACATAGGTCAATCTTAGTTCTAATTTTTTAAATTGTTTCGAGAGAATAATACACATGTATATTATTAAATGTTAAGACAATAAAAGTATGTACGTAGACAAAGTGGTCCGACTTAACGTGGGAAAGAAGACTTCAGACACGTATTTTGTTGCTAGTAGAAGACCTAAGGCTAACAATTACAGCCAACAATAGACCAGATTTAGTAATATTCTTAGACTTCATCATACCAGCATTTAACAAAATGTAGCACGCTGTTCTAATTTCAACACTTCTCAAACTAAATTTTCCGTTACCACTTCTACGATTAAGTTTTTCTTAGTTGAAAGATAGAACCATGTGAATGGATGTTGGAGAAACAGTTTCAGGTTCGCTCAATATCTTTGTTGATGCTCCTCAAGGTTAATTTCTGTCAGCTACACTGCTCCTAGTACATATTCATCCTCTTCCTTCCTTATTTATGAACTTAGTATGTCATCTTTTTGTTGATGGCCTAGCTGAAAATCGTTTCTCTAAAATCATTGTCGAACTAGAAAGACAGGCTGAAATGATAATGAATATGTTAGCTAAATATGCAGATGATAACTTACTTCCAGTAAATATAAATGAAACTAAAGCTTTACTTGTTCATGGCATCGTAGCTCCACTATAGCTAAAGTGAAATATGAAGATGTAAAAATTCACTTTATTAATATTTCAAGTATCTAGAGATCGATATGACTATTAAACTCAGATGGGAGACTTTTATACTAAGTCGTTTGAAGAAAGTTACTAAAATCTATCACATTCTTGAAATACTACTTAAGACAATACTTATTTCTCTTGTTCAATTCAGAAGGATATTTCTCTTTGATTAGGCTTTCCAGTATTTACGCGGGCGTTTTTAATGTTGTTTTTTTTTAATATCCAGGTACAACAAAGACTGATTGAGCAAGTATATTGCTCAGAACTACGCATAACATGTAGTCTCGATTTGCAGGACAATCTTAAAGTTTACATATTAACAAAAGGATATACAGTAAATCATTATTTATATAAAAATTGGACAAAATTTGATTTGATAAACACCTAGAAATCTTTGAAGAAGTATATCAATGTCAATTGACTTTTATTTTATATATCGATTCAGAAACTCCTTAACTCTTTGAATATGAGCGACGAGAATTCTTGTCCTAACATTCTGTGCTCTGAATATATTTTATAAATATGACATACTGATTAATTCATGGAATGATATACCTGAATATTTATGTTTAAGTTATTTGTGCACCGCTTTCATAGTATTTTGTTGAATCCGAGTTAAACATAGTCTCCTTGTGGTAAACATTGGTTTCGTAAGGGAAAATTTCATTGTTTTTCAAAAGTAATTCCGTGTTCAAAGAGTTAAAAACAATAGTATCTTAGCATAGGTATGCACAAAAATAGTAAATTTTTAAACCGTTTATCTCTGAGAGCACATCACCCAAAAAATAACCAAAAGGATAAAGTTAGTAACCGATTCGTGTTCTAGAGAAAACATTTATCAACAGATTTGTGCAAAAAAAGAAGATAATAGTTATAGCAGATAGGGTATTGTATATATTGTCAAATCTAAACCTTTCGAAAAATTTCTATGGCAAAAAGTCCTTTGAAAATTCAAAAACCTTTTTTTAAAACCTTGTTTTGAGTTAAAAAAATAGGAATTTCTACCATATATTCGTTTTAAAAACCATACCAATTGAGAAACCATTAGTACTAGATAGAATTCCATGAGATCCCTCGATTGGTATCAAATACGATCATGTTTATTGGCAAGGTGGAAGTCTAAGTAGCTAAAGACTAGTACGATCGGGGTTTTCAAAACATGTCATGACAAAATACTCGTACCAACAGCTGTGCCGATTGAGAAAGGGTGTAGGATGTAGATGTTCTTTTCATCCTCATGCCGACATCTACCCAGACAGCTACCCATTAAAACAATCTGTTCTTTTTCATGTGATTCCTCTCTGAAAGAGAACAAGATTGATTACGGTTTTTGGCATTCATCGATTAGTAGTTATTAAAAACATCGACACACCAGTCCTATGTCGAATGTTCATGTCAATGACCTTATGATGCAAAGTGTTGTCAACTCTCGACAAATTATTATTCGTACAAAACTTTATTAGTCATTTGTTTTGTCCATTGAAATCATGATATACTTAACCATCTGCATGACATTCTCTTCTAGGATGATTCCAGAGCTTTAAAAGCTTCAATAGTATATGAAGATTTTCAAAGCAGAAGAGTGAACATCCGTTATTCAAGAATAAATGATTGTAGCAGTTTCTCATACGTTGGTTGAGGACATTCTATCTATATCAAAATAGTAGTTCATATCATCTTTTTTCTTAGAGCTCTTTATTTGAAAGTGACAATACATTTCATGCGTCAAAATACTCTATATTGGATATGTTTCTTTGCTCTGAGATAAACTTTCATGGACGATAACATGCTGGCATATGATTCTCGTTAGAACTTCATCAAAATACAAAGATTATCTGTCATTCATGACTCTTTCTGTTGATTTCTGAATAATCGTCGACTCTTCTTTGAGTTCAACCTAACCAATTAGTTGACATTAATCGCCTATGAACTCCGTTTTATGTCCGGCTCTGCTGGGGTTCCCAAGTAACATCATAAACTGCTTGAAATTTGCAGCCTCTCGATTATGTTTATGTAGAAATGTAAGCAGGTCAGCTGCATCATCGTCATTTTAGTCACCGACCAAACATCAAGTCATAGAGTTGTGAAATTTCTCTCTCTCACGTTTAAGTTTCAGGAATATCTTTCTTTTATTTTTTGGCAATTTCTTCTTCACCGTCATTTACCAATTCGTTACAAAATAGAGAGACAGATTGTAAGAAAATGCTCTTGATGAGATGCAATCAAACTGAAAGAAAGAAAGAAAGAAAAAAAATGTAACCTTGCATTTTTTCAGTATCCATTTGTTTACACATTCTACCTTCATATTGGTCTCATTTACTGCATATACGTATATGAGCGAAAAAAAGTGGCAATATTAATAGAAGTGTATTAGAAAAAGGTTTTTTTCCTTTGTTGTCAGTGTATTTTTTTTGTTAATTTCTCTTGCTCTTGATGTTTGCATTTTCAGAAGAAAAATCCAACATAATCATGCAGTTATCAATCGATAACGACGTCATCAACAAGTTTTTTCGCGCAATAAACTTCTTTATTTGCAAAGACATCAAGCGTATACTTGAATGATGATGTTATTTCTTTATTCTTATCATAGATAGAGTGCAAATAATGCTGTACTTAGAATACCCACCTCATCCATCCTCTTTTCACATTAGAAACATTTATATATGTGTAAAAATGAAAGTTAAGAAACTGATTTTAGATGTTTACCGATCACTTCTATTCAATTACTGAATTCACAGATGAAACGTAGATTACTAGAGAAATTAATACTCGTTCTATTGAATAAAAACTGAATAATATTTCTTTCTTGTCTCATCTGATCATTTCATAAGTTTTTCTCTATTGTTTTTATATCTTTGTCAGATGTTCGTTGTTGCTTTTGTTTCCACTTGCCTGATGAATAACAATATGCTTTTGCATAATAATTATCAAGAAATGCGATAGAATACAGCGACATATGCATGATCCAGAAATCGACAATTCAAAGAAAGTTCGAAGAATTCAAGATGCATATACAAAGAAAAGATCTGTAACTTCAACCTATCGTATAATTCACAAAAATCGAGCAGAATTCAAATAATTCTATCTGACTTAAGCATGTTAAATTGCATGTAAAACGTGAAACACCTATTTCTCAATATTAGAACGAACTACAAAAATTTAACAAATCAGAAACATTTAAAAGATATTTGATCTTTACACTTAATGAGAACAAGGATGATATATGAATTGCTTCCAGTGAGATAGCAAGATCGTTATCGAAAACTACTCGCTTTAACAGATACTTAATGTAATATGAGCAGAAGGTTGCTGTCTTCATCTACACACTCTGATTTTGTTCATGGTGTGTTGAAGCGTCTTTTTCTCTCCACAATAAATAGCTACAATTGATTCAAAAATTTCATCATCTTTCTTCTGTTTCATAAATTTTAACTGGATATATTGCTCTTGAAATCGATCGTCAGATTAGCTACTCAGGAGTATTGGACAACGTTACAACAAACAGAAAAATGCGGCATTCATTTTACTCCTGATTACGGCAATTGCTATAATCTGGGGCATTATTTTCGTGTCTGTCTGAAGACAGTACTCAATATTGATCATCTGTTATAAAATTACAAAATAAAATTCTATCAAACGATTCTTCGGAGTAAAAAAGTTCATATAGCCGGTAGAAAAAGTCATGATCTAGAAGAAATCCGATGTTAAACAACGCACTGCTAGCATTTCTCATATAATTATGATATCAGATGATTATTTTTTTCGTTTACTCATGTGAGAAACTTCAAGATTCACATTTAATCACTCATGTGTGCAAATGTCAGTGTATATGTTCTCATCATAACAACACGAGGCGCGAACGTCAGCAAAGAACGAGATACATGCGATGATGAGCGTATTGATAAAAAATAATTAGCTACTTGTTGAAAATGTCATACTTCATTGATTCACGTAAATAAAAGTAATTAAAAAAAACAACTAAGTCATTTCGTCAACGATAAATACGAAGAGAAACAGGTTGAAAGCACACAAAGCAAAACTCGTACACTTCAATATCATTTATTACGTCAGTATATTTGATTTACAACGTTATTAGACTAGCGATAAAATTAAAGTTGAATGCTAAGAGTAGCTACAAGTAACCAGAAACAGTGAAACATGACAATGAGGCATTGTAATTAACAAAAGGTTATTTCAAGAGAGATCTGATTGAATTAGCTCTTACATGTAAAACAGTTCTATCATAAACTATGTCATACAGAGTGACTTTTACAATACTTAAATTTCGTCGAGAATTATAGTGATGAGAGACACAAATTTCACTATTAGTTAGTCAATATACCAATGTAGTCAAGATCTTCTAATAGAATTTTTTAATAATTTAGAAGCTTCTTAAAAATCTATTTGAATCTCAAAGAATCAATCAAAATCTATAAGATCTGGACATCAAACCAAAGATCTGTATTCACATATTGAAGAATTTTGACGATTTTTCAAGTACAACACATAGCGGAACTTTTCCACAAAAGATAGCCCATTCATTCTTTTGCATAAGCATTACTGAAAGAGTACAGAGATCGGATGAATTTCATCGAGTGGCATGCTTGTTTTCGTAGAAAAAATCTCTTAAAAATTAGATCATGNTTCAAAATAATAACTTGATCAATTTTCCAAAAAAAATAGAAAATCTAACATGTTTTATATTGATTGCTAAGGTCTGTAATGGGAGGGGGGGGGGACGGTCTGTAATGGGGACCTTCGTTACTAAGTGTCTGTAATGGGGGCTTCGGTTGCTATGGTGTCTGTAATGGAGAAGGGGGGGGGCGGGAGCCGCGCAAACTTGAACTTAAAACTTACACTCACTATTTTCTTCGAAAATATATGTGAGTTCCACAAAAGAATGCCTGTTTGTGAGTAAAGCACAATCTCATGTTTTGCCTTGATTTGCATACAATTAAACAACTTTGATACTTCACATTGATCATTATTTATTAAAGATAATCGTATGGCATACGATCGACCATCATTTCCTAAATGAAAATTGTCAGGATATAGTCGAAATCGCAAGTTATAGACAAAAACGAGTTCATACGAATCTTGTAAAGAAATGCTTCCAGGGTGTACCTATGAATTATCAGCGATCAAAAAAATAACATCTATGATAAAATTAGTTTTCCTATTACGTATTGTCGTTCAAATTCAAGAATTAAATTCAATTGAGCTGCATTCTTTTGAATGCATATGAACAAGTGCATCAATGAACAGCTCAGAGTGAAGAAAGCTGCGAGGGTGTGGGTGTGGGTGTGGGTGTGGGTGTGGGGTATGGATGTGGGTGGGTGATTTGATCTTTGTTTTAACAGCGCACTCACACCAACACCCACACCCAAAATGTATGTGAACTCTGATTATAAGAGAGAAGTTTGTGGATGCAAGGTCTGGACGTCAGTGTGAATCCTTTTTTTTCTCTTACACACACGAGCACACAGATCCACATCCACGATGCAACAAACAGATATTGTTTTCATTAATAATCTGCTAATTCGAAGAACTACTTTGCATGTGTAATTGATGACACTGAGGACGAGTGTTTAGGTGCATGGATCTATATGAGTGTCGGAGTCAACTGAATGTGGATGTTAGGGGGGGCTTAGATAGACGAGTGGGTCGGTGTGGGTGTAGGCCTTTTCTTTGTCGAGAACCACACACAAACTTCCACGAATTGATTAGTAGAAGTGAAATTGAATTTTTTATTGTTTTTCTGAATTATTGAAAGCTAAAACTAACTGATTTTGAATGAAATTATTAATATCGTTGCCTTGGTTAATGTGTCATAACTAGTTCGAAGATATGCTACTATGCATCTTTAGAGTTTTTTTAGAAATTCATTTATTGCGCTATTCTACTAAATAACATGTCTAATTGACAATTAGAAAATAAAATCCATCAATTTATCAATGAATAGTTTATTTATATACCAGTAGCTGTCTTTCTGATCAGGAGACAAAAATATCATCAAAAAGAGAGGGAAATATGCAAAGAGGTCTCATTAAAATCACAGGTATGCGGACTTCCGGTTTCTGAAAAGTTAAAGTGTCTTGCTGAATTTATTAGACAGTAGCTAAGAACTATTTTGTTAAGTAGTATCTAGTTGTTTCGACTCGATTAACGTGAATTTTAATTCGCGAAAACATCAGCGCACATAACGACTGTCATTTGATTTTGAACAAGTCATGAAAATAATGAGAAAAATAAAAAAGTAAAGTAAAGCTTAAATTTCACAGAAACGAATACGGTCACCAAGGACATCTACAAAAAATTCTTTTGATACTATAGCCGAAAAAGGTGAACCATGGACTATGGAATCAAATTTGGTTCATGCTGAATTTGGTTCATTTCTGGCGACGGTTAACTTCATGATCTACTAACTGATGTGGATGATTCATCGCATGATTTCTACAATAAATCCTCTGATATGCTTGTTCACGTTGGCTTATAACAGAATCAATTGAAAAGATGTTGATACATACAGATTAAGCATAGCTTACAACGTTGTTACTAGGCATGTACCAAAATGTTTTTCGTTACTCTCGAACACTTTTATATAAACAGCATCAGTTCTGAAATGAAAGGCTGAGTGATTTGATTTATCCTATCAAAAAATTGACAAAATGTTGTTCTACAATAATCAGACACCCTCGAGCTCTGGGCTCCAATCATTCTGGTTTTTATTTGCATTAAAAAAAAAGTCTCAGCCGAGTCTAGCCGAGCTCGAGCCTGAGATCAGCCAAGCTCGGTTTGTAAAATTCTTATAAAAATCAAAAGATTTGTCTCGCATAGAGCTCGGATATTGGCGACCTCTTGATATAAAGTACTAGAAAATAACGTTGAAAAAGCTCTGTAAATGCCTAGTTGTTACATCATATTTTCGTCTTGACCCATTTTTATTTTTCTATTTTAATATTATCATTAACCATTATCATCTCTTTCGTAGATAATATAACAATCACCATCAATCAATTGGAATAGAACGTCATTTATTTATTTTTCTAAAAATTGTCAGCATAATATTTCGTACAAATATTATTTAGATCTAGTCGATTCTGAATACATATATAAATCTTGAATACTGACTCAGTTATTAGAAAAATCTTCACACAGTGCATTTAGAAATAACTGCTAAAAACTAAGCGCATTAGATACTTCAGTCAGTAGATTATTACATCGATAGCATGCTGTAGATATTGTTTTCATCTAGTTAAACTGAAGAAAACAAATACACTAGAAATTTTTGGGAAGATTGAGAAAGAACACATTAATCTTTTGAAGAGAATTGATATTACTGTATTTGAACATGATGAAACCCTTTTCATGTTTCTCTTTAAGCAAAAGAGTCAGGTTTTTTCTTCTGATATTTAATTCATCTATTGTTGGCCAGATGTTTGAAGCCCGATTAGGATCTGTGTCTGAGAGACAATATTTTAAACTAAATCGATAAATAAATAATATTTTGCTTTATTTTTGCCAAATTGTTTTGATTTTATCACATTTTCATTGGCAGTAATTATATAGAAAGTAATATATAAATCTCTTCTTTTCCTGTATTATGACAAAAATAGTGTTTATTTACTTAATTATTTTTTACAGTTGTCATGTTTCTTAATTATTCTAGCTTAATTCAAGAATTTTCAACACAATATTCTACTATCATATTTATTATTTCTATTTTTCAATTAAAATGCCATCACTGATAAATAAAATCTGCATTCCTATTGAAATTATTATGATATCCAGTACAAACATAAACTACATGTCTCCGAATCAAACATATACGTGCGAATTTGTTAATGAAATCTTATACTTAACAGAGGATGAAATAGAAAATCAATTTGCAATAATGGTTTTAATTTATTACTCAATGATATATAGAAATTTTATGATGAAAATAAAAATTCAAAGGAAAACGAAAAGCTTATTTATTTAAATGATTCTTAAAGCAACGACATTTTCACTACCTAAATGATACATGTTCACATCGTAATAAAACTTAGACAGATCTATTTTCCTAATCCAAAAAGCCGCATGTCTTGATTTTCAACTGCTGATTCGATATGAAGTGATTATTATAGTTATCCGTTTAATTATAAATCAATTGTCGAATTAAAAACAACAACCTTAAAGAATAAGAATTTTGATCAATTATTAGATTATCAGACATCAATATTACGTATTGTTCTGATAGAACATTCATCATTGTCTGTTTAACGAATTTCTGAGACAAATTTTAGCAAGGCATCTTATGATGAGGAAATAAATGAAATTAAATATGTTAGGGCGTGGGTGTGTGCGGCTGAGCAGAACATTTACACTCATACCAGTGTTTCAATGGATTATCTTAGGAAACATACAAAGTATTTCTAAGCAAAATGGCAGTCAGCTATGGCGAATTGGTGTCGTATTCAACAAACAACGCTTCAACTATTACTCTGAAAGGCAGTAGCGAATTAGATTTGGTGCAAGTCGATTGATTGACTCGAGCTGTTTTTTTAATCGTCACTTCATTTTCTCTCTTTCACCCTCCTTTTAGATGCTCGATACACAGCCATGAATTACAATGTGAGAGGTTCTTCGGGTGCAATCGTTATTTTTGACAAACATCTTGCATCATCATTGTTTAGTGTCATAATCGAATAGATGCACTTCTTTTTATCTAATGATGCATCAGTATTCACTTTTTCGCATCAAATAAAGTTGTGTCGACGATGAGATCTTGATTTTTATGCTCTCATAATCGGGTAGTATGTTAATCTCAGTTGGATTTATCGAATTCAGGTAACATTGCCGAAGTTTGTCGCCAAACGAATTCAAAAGAGTTTGAAATGCTTCTTCGCCGTTTTGTTGCCGATAGGTTTGCGAAGCTGAAAATGATTCGAATAAGCCGAGAAAACATTTGAGAGTCATTTCATGAATCTCATCGAACGTAAATTCTTGACGTGTCGATGAAAATGGTAGCTGTGGCAACAGTGATCGATAATAGTCATCAACCAGCCATCGTCTCGGATCCCAATAGGAATAGAGTTCAACAAGTTCCATTTCACGATAGATAGAATCGGCTTTTGTATTATCCAGTGTCAATGTCGCATAGGTCCACACCGCAAAAACGCCTGTGTGCGGCTTAAGTACACGTCGAACTTCGTTGATAAATCGGTCGATATCCAACCAATGGAGACCAGAAGCAATCGTAACTAAATCCACGGAATTATCCTCAAGAAAAGTTAAATCTTCCGCTTTCTGACATCGATATTCCACGTTGTCTTTCGGCATTGCGTGTGCAATTTGATTGGTACTAACATCGATACCAACCACTCGATCACAATACCTAAGCACAAAATCATCGTTTTTCTACTAGTTACTAGGTGTATCAAAATGATTGCCGCAATTTTTTTTGTAAATAACTATTGTTAGTAGAAACGAAATGCTCTAACACAACTACAATATACTATTGAAATCTGTTTTGTTTGAATTTTAGCAGATGAATAAGAGAGAATATGTCTATCATTTCGCGTCTGTACACTAACAATGAGACTTCGTCAGGTAAAACTTCCCATATAGTATTATATTTATCCACAGGTAGGCCTCAGTGAGACCAATATGAGCACCAAAAGGTTTGCGTTTCCGATCTTCATCTTTCGAGTTAAGATTGATTTATCGGGTTTTAACCTTATGCTTAATAGCCGTGAGGAAAATCAAATAACGAAATTTCGTACGGAAATTTTGATGATAGGCAGACCTAGTTGTTATATAGTTATCCCGATTTTTTTTAGCATAAATTTATGTTCTATTCGTGACACATGGAAAATCTCAATCAATGTCGATTTTTCAATGATGTGCTAATAAAAAGGCGCCACTTTTAAAGGTCAATATTTGAAGAAGAACGTGATAATTTTTTCTGAAAATTTTTAAATACTTTCATGACAACTTAAAAATGCAAAAACTTCCAAAATTGTGAATATGAGTCGTAGCGACTAGAGTTATTTCGCATCTTCGTCACTGTTGCGACATTAGGTAAGTATAACGACCTAGACAACTAAAAATAAATAAAAGTCGTCATTTTCTTAACGTTTAAGTCAAGATTCGTACATTTTGTTCCTAGGCATTTGCCGAAATTTAGTGTGTTTCTGCTCGAAGCGAAAAACGTGACAACGCAGAAAGAAAACTAACGGCTTTTCGTCTTGTGACAATGTCAGAACAACAGAGAAGATCATCATATGGTATTTAACTGCTAGCTAAATGTCAGAAATGTCACACTAACTCTTGCTTTTAGAACAAAAATAGGTAATATTGTTTTCGCTTTAGTCACTTAGTTCAACATCTGGCCTGTGTGAAAAATTGTATATGAAATGCGCAAATCTTGATTTCTATAAGGTGCTTTGACTGCTTGAGGTTTGTGAAGATTTTCAAAAACACTGAAATTACTCAAGTTTTCGAAATTTCTTCTCTTGGAAATCTGTGGATTATTGAATTATTTTTGAACTGGTTTTCTTTTTTTCTTCAACGTAGCACCTCCAACCATGCCTTTTCTGGCTTCCTTGAGAACAGTTCATCTGAAAAAATTGCATCTTTCAGGCCAGACGGTTCTCGAGTAATAGATCAAATGTTGTCATTGACTTATGAAGAAGGTTTCCATATATAACTCACGAATTGAATTGATGTTTTGTCTATAAGGATTCGTCCGCATGCTCAATCCTTCCAAAGTTATTTCAATTTGATTGACATTTTTACTTTTGACACAGTAGTTGTAAAACATCGAATCATGGAATTTCAACTTCAAATTATGTCCGTAGTTAAGTCTCATGGACATTAGAATGCTCTAGAAATTTCAGCATTAAAAGAGCTGTCATTCTTTAGATACTGAATATCCAAGATCAATCAAAAAAATTTTCAAGGTACCCGAATGTCCACGAGACTTATCTATCGACAAAATGTCAGCTCAATTGGCAAGTTACACTTACAGGATGCTTACTTTTACCCATTTAAAGCTTTAAGCGCAAAGATTGAAATTTCAAGATTTAAATACTATACAGGGCATATCGTCAAACGTTTGTAAGCACTTTTATTCCTAGAATTTCAACTGCTTGGACGCAGTTTATTCTTTTCAGGTGGTTTACAACAGCCTGAAAGTGCGATGCGTTAACATTGCAACTCCGAATAACTGCGTACAAGCATCTTGAGAATAGTTTATGAAGAGAAAAATGTTCACATGGTTAGGAGATAATAGGGTCTCAGGAAGTAAAAGTCTCCTAAAATTTTTCTGGATTTTCTCACAGGTATTTCGACCAATCGAGATGAGCATTTTAAATAGTAACGTCGGCTAAATCTGATCGCCTGCGTATTTTCGTTTTCTAAAAAACATTGTTTCCTCTAAATAGATGTCTTAAAACGCGTGGAAAGCTCTCAAAAGATTATAAATCATTATGGAAAGATTCTACTAAACCAACAGAGCAATATTCTGAGAAAAGAAACAAACGACGACCATCAGATTTGGTTGAAACTATCATTAAAAAGTTACTACCAGATCGATGAAAATATGTACGAGAACATCCGTGAATGCTACATTTTTTCTCGTAAAGACCTCATTCCCAGAGAAAAAACGATATTTTGTATATATCTAGCTTATTATTTCTCCAATAAAATCCGTCAAAAACTAACTGTGATTAGCAGTGTGAAGAGTTCAAGTAAAACCGCTGTAGAAAAGTAACAATGTATCCAGTAAAAAACCCTCGCCGGAACCAAGTTGTTGAGAACTTCATAAGCAATCTCATGGTAAACGTATTTTGGCAGGTTGCTTCTTATCTGAAACTCTTTGAAATTTCTCCTAAAAACGAAGTTTTCTTGATTCAAGTTTGTTGTAACAACATTGCCTCTCGTTTACCGTAATATATTCATCAAAACTAGTAAGACCAAGGCTCCAACTTGTAGCAACAATTTCAACTAAATGTTATTTTTAAAAACTTTCGATAAATATCAAAAAGTTAAAATTAGCATCTTTCCATTATCCTTATACCGAGTGTCCGTTAGTGATATTTCAGTGGTCAAATTTCAGGAAGCTCTGGAAAAATGAGGGTAGGAGGTAAGATATCGTCAAATTGACTTTTAATCGATTATAATGGCACGATTATAATCGAATAATCCAGAATAAAAAAAGCAAATTTATTCTATATTAATCTGCTTCAGTCGATTAAAATCAGTTTCTAAAATAGATCTATTGTAATTGATTAAGATCAAAATAAATTTTTCTTTTTATACTGAATAATCAGATTATAATCAATTAGCAATCGATTTTCGCGACCCAATAATCAATAAGATAATAATTGACATAATTATTTTGACAGACCTGGTATATCCGAAACAAAAACTTACTTGCTTATATCCACAGTTGCTTGCCCACTGCCACAAGCTACATCAAGTGCCAGAGGAATTTTTCTTTGCTTCACTTGATCGTCGAAATAAAACTTCCGAATGCAATTATAAAGCTCCGTTGGATAAGCTGGCCGATAGAGACGGTATTTATTCGCATGTTCCTGCTGGTTGAATAGTGAGTCTGCCATATCTTACTGTTGACCTTGGAGCCTCACAAGTGAAGCTGCTAACCTTATTTATTCTTTTTGTTTTTCTTATCTCCCGTTCTCTCTCTTTCGTTTAAATGACGCAAGGCAGCAAGCACCAATGTCGACATTCACGACAAAAGCAAACAGAACAGGACGAATAAACACAATGTCAGTTTTTGTGTGAACTTATTTTGCTTGTGAAAACAAGTCATCGCGCATTCTTATTGTAGTGTGTGGGCGTATGACTTCTTTTCATCCATAGCCATAGTCTGAAATCGAACCGGAATTACATTAATTTCTCTTTTTGACCTTTGTTCTATGCCACCAAATAATCAAATATGGTTTGATGCTATCGTATCATCAAGTCTCTTAAGCTTCAATCGACCTCCACTTTCACAACATACCAATTTCTCGTTCCAGACTTGCCACTGATAGGGCGTTTTCTTAACGGTCAGACCAAGCTGGATCGTTCGATAGCCATACATGATCCATGTTTTAAATGTTCTGACCCTGATGCATTAATCTATTTTTATTCGAGAACTGCGAGTCGTGTCTGACCTGACCGAGTTCGAGTTTGTATCCAACTTTAATTACAGATTCGGTTTGTATTCAGCTTCGAATCTTAATAGAAAAGAGCTGAAGTCAACCTACCCAAATATAGCATGTCGGCTACGGTTCAATTTCAGAATGACTATTTTCTAAGAAGAGGCATTACATAGTTAAAATCTTGATCGTTTGTTCGGTCATGTACACAAAAAATGATCAATATCAGTGAAAAAAACTCGAATATAGAGGGTGTGGGTGAGGGTAGTTACAGTTTTGCAATAGGCAATGAAGACTTATTTGATTCAAGCAAATCTGCTTATTATCATCACCATGATATTCTTTCGGTAAGATACTATGGATAACAGTTAAACGAAATTCAGAAAACAAAGATCGCCTCAAATTCACGTTTTCTTATAAAATTGAAACTGAAATTTAATGGGACGTTGCTATTACCGACACAGACACTTTTTACTCAAAGCTGACAATGCACTTCCATTCGAAACATCAATTTATTTTGGATTGACTCTTGCACTGTTTATCGGCTGATTGATATCATAGTTCGAAAGAAAAAGAAAATATTTAGTTTTAACCATTGGATCAAATTTCGTCGATGATTAAAAAAATATGAAGCATCTGTTTTATTGAGAAGCTTAGTGAGATTTTTATAAAAGTCCGAAATTTCACACTTGGTGCCATTAATTTTCAAGTCACGAGCATTGCAGTTTTTCCTTAGGCAAAATATCATGTTTGCTCTAGCGATCTTTCTACTTGTTTCGCTCAGATGTGTTGTGAGTCAAACCATGTTCGATCCACCATCGTTTATCCAGAACAGTTGTACGAGCGACAACGAATGGACAATCTGGTTTGATACATCTGATCCAAATTTGTCACAAGGTGAATTCGAAGTGACCAATCATATTCAACAACTATTTCCAAGGTTCATGTGTCTTGATCCGATTGCCATCGAAGTAAATTCAATTTTACATGTGCACAAGCTTCAACTTTTTGTGAAACAGAACTTAGAACAAGTGTTGAAGTATATAGCTAGAAAAGGGAATAGTCGTTTCCTCTTCCTGCTGTCGGTCTATTGTATAGACTGTGACAGAATGATAGAATGATAGTATATCTGATGCTCGAGCATAATATGATAGATGGTATATAGGGCTGCCATTTTCGAGTGAAATAGTTCTATCATGATTCATATTTTAACCCGTAGGGATTACTGTGAAAGTTTTTCTTCTAGGTTCGAACATTATCAGATGGTGATCCAACAAAAACTGGTGATGTCTTTCGACTCAGTAAAACGGACGGTTTCTTGTGTTTGAATCAAATAGTCGTCAATTTCAAAACGAAATTGTGCGCTGATTACAAGGTTCGCTATTGCTGTTCCAGAAACAGTATTGGAAAACCCACGACAGCTACCATGCCACCAGTGATTACTACGATAAAACCGGCGACAATAAGAACCTGCGGTCGTCAAGCAATTACTCCATCATCTCAGCGCATTGTTGGTGGTGTTGAAGCCATTGCTCATTCTTGGCCTTGGATTGTTTCTTTGCAATCACGTGATCATTTCTGTGGTGGCACACTAATTGATAATCGGCACGTACTCACGGCCGCGCATTGCATAGACTCGACAAATTTTCGAGTCATTGCTGGCTTACATCAGCGAACCAATGTTAATGGACCGCGCTCGCAAAATCTCGGTGTTTTGCGCGTCTTCCTCCACGAACAATATAATTCAAAAACTGAAGCCAACGATATTGCACTGGTTCGTCTCGCACAACCAGCACAATTCAATGACTATGTCAATGCGATTTGTTTACCCGGACCTAATCCTCAGGAATCTCAACGCGTTACAGTGGCTGGCTGGGGTCTTCTATCATCAGGTGGGAGCAGCGCTCCTTCACTTCGTCAGGTCTCTGTCAGTGTGATGAATACTCAAGCAGAAAAAGCTTATGGGAATGTATTCGATGTGCAACGACAGATCGGTGCCGGTATTCCAAACATTGGCGGAAAGGATAGTTGTCAAGGTGACAGTGGTGGCCCATTGATGTACAATGTAAATAATTACTGGTACCTTTCCGGTGTGGTTAGTTTCGGAGACGGTTGTGGTTCTGCAAAATACCCGGGTATTTACACTCGTACGAGTGCATATCTCAATTGGATTCAGAGTAAAATTAATACTGCTTGATTAAAATGAGGAATACTAATTGATATACAGAAATGGCCTGAATTACGGATCTTTATTTCATTAATCTCTGCTAAAAGTTACTGTGTGTAGGTGTTGAATAGTTATTTTTTTGACAATCTATCTTGGAATAGAAGAATCCGACATGAGGTAACATACAAAAATCTATTTTTACAAATTTGTGCCATCTGACATGAAAAGAAAGTCATGAAATCAGCCAGTACTTGTCTTTAGTCATCTTTCTCACTCTAGATCAACCAGAAGAATAATAATTGGAGAATGCCATTAGCTAAATCAATATAAAACATCACCGAATACTCATAGACCACTATCGAGTGGCCAACTCATTTCTTGTTATTTTTCGAATAATTTCTTTTAACGATCTCAAAATAAATTTGATACTGTTCCTCACTATCAGCAATTCTGTTCTTCAAAATCATTAGGACATTCTAAACCGACAGCAGCGAAAGCGAATAAAACGGAACGATCAAGAAACAACAGTAACTGTTAACTCTAGACGTTAAGAGCCAATGGGACTAAGCAATGACTTGGAATGACAACAGAGCGGAAAAGTTGGTGACACTTAAACCATGCACTTTCTGTGGTGGCGCAATAGTTTAACCTGCAACAGTTCAGCGCCAACATTTGAGTTTCTCAATGATTGAGCTTTGGAGAGTGTAAGTGTGTGTTAAGAGAACAGCTTCATACATACATCCACACTCGCACTCAAAATCATGGAGAGTTGTTGAAGGCACAATCCGAGGTTCTCGCTGACTTTCTGGGGTAAACAATGATAATATGGTATGACACGATCAAACTGCTACGTAGCAGATTGTTACACTCGTATTGGAGACTATGGAAGGTTAAAGTATCAGCAGTTGATGGGGTGAGGTGGATGCGGAGGTATGAATTGATTTGAATGTGTTTTATTGTGTGGGGCGTGGAAGAGTTTGGGCGTGTGTGTGAAGTGTAAACCGGGCGGGAGCGTCTGGGTATGGGTGTGTGAGAGTGAAGAGAACAGTTCACATCAATGTAACTCTATTGTAATTTAACCAATATATTTTAAAATCATTTTAGGACTTATTGAAAGATTCATCTGAGTAATTTTACATATTCTATTAATCCTTTAGTAACCTACGAGCACCTGTCTGTATCGCTTTATAAAAGTTTAATTCTCTTGAATTATAAGACATGTAAAAACTACTTTTATATCAATCTGAAAGTTTATTTATCGTAGATATCGGAACAGCAATTGAATATTTGATACGAAAAATTTTTGTTATCGTTCACATATATATATACTTAATGGCGTTGCAAAAAGTTAAAAAATACCGAATTGATCTATGCTCGTGGGAGGCTTATTTCAATTTTTTGAATGACGAGGGAAGTACTCCAAATGATTGATTTCTTTTGAGTCGAGACTATGTGCAAAGTATAGATGTCAAAGTGCGATGAGTACCTTGAGAAGAGTTTGGATCCTTAGTTTATACCTGCGAAGATATTGTCCAAAGAGACAGATCGTAACAAGATTAATTTATTGTGAAAGTTTCAGATCTTTGGATTCGCTTCTATCTTGAAATAAGTGCACTAACTCTGCCAGTGTAAATAAGCGACGTACAAGACATGCTTCTATCATAGCTTGATCTTACGATAGAAACAACGATAATATTTGGAACTTTCACAATAAACTATTCTTGTTAAGGTTTGTTTTTTTTTTAGCAAAGTTACGAATAAAAACCACGAATAAGCTTTCCTGAGAGAGATTACGACATTGACTTGGAAAACATTGTGAAAATACAGTATCTTTGCAGCAAAATAAACTAAAGATCCGAAGTTTTTTCAAGATATCCATAGGTAATTTGAGTCTACATGATGCACATATTCTTCACTTAAAAGCAATCAATTAGGTGTAGGACTTTCATTAAGGAGTTAGATTTTTTCTTGTGAATTCATCAGCAGCAGTATCCATGATATCAAGTCGACAAGCATTGACAACAACGTGCTCATCATTAAAAACAAAACCAATTAAACAAATAAATAATATAAATTCAACAAACAAACTACTCCTAATATCTACTCAAAGTAATCTATTAGGTCAAGTTGATCTAGATGATAAATATGAATTTCCATCAATACCGAATAAGTTTAATTTCAATATTCAAACAATGATCGATTCAAAATGGAATGCATTAACATTATTTCATCATCATGCAGACATACAAATTGATGATGATGATAGTTATTTTCTACTAATCGTCAATGTACAATACGTCTTATTAGTGCTATTCAATCAAAAAAAGTATGAAAGTAAGTGATTATTCATTTCTTTTTTTATTGATTAACTATATAGGATTTAGATGATTGTGAAAGTTTTGAACAGCATGCCGAAGAACATTCATCAAGGATCGATACAGCATCTTATGTTGATAAAGTAGGTTTTAATGCAAGAACTTTTTGTGAAACACGATCTAAAATGAGCATTGAAGTACAATGGTAGAAACATGAGCCTTCTTTCTCTCTCATCTGTCAGCAGACTGGCAGACGCTGTTGATGTATGACCAAAGACTGTATATCAATCACAGCATCCTCTGATATATGAATTACTTTGTCATTGTATTTATGAAGCACTAGCGGTAAGTAAAAGGATACTGAAGAAATATATCGCAAAATAGATAGAATAAAACTATCTCCTTGTGTTCCCAGAATGATCAACAGTCGAAAACAGTGGATACAGTTAATAATGGTGCAATTCATTATCACAAAGAAGACAATGATACCGAACATGAAGAAACAAATCATATTCAACACCGAATAATTATAACATTTAAAATATGGTTGATACTCATACTAAACAAATAACAGCAACCACTATCATAACAAGCGATAATAATAATGACGATAATATTGAAGTAGCTAAAATCATCCTCGTTGGTACGAATGATTATAATAGCGACAGTAGTATTAGTACATTTAAAACTGATTTTCCTAAACAATCTTAATGCCCACAAAAGAAAGATTCAGTACCTTCATCTAGTTTTGATGATGATCATTCATGGGTGAATCGTGTTAATCCTTCATCTGTTAATTCATTAATGTTTGATAAATTTCCAGGTTTACGACATACAGTACTAACATCAAGACCTGCTTCTCCTTCTCCGCCATCGATCTTTGAATTGAACAAAGATTATAGCCGTTTAGTACGTGAAAAAGTTAAAGAAATAGAAAAGCAAATTGAACTATTTGAAAAAGAAAACGCAAAATTACAATTACTTTGTAATCTACGTAATTTAGCTATAAAAAATAAAACAACATCGTGGTGAATTTGAAAAAACGAAACAAAATAGAATTGAAAAATTTAATCAGATAAAAAACTATGAAATAAAAAAATAGAAATATGTGATACACATTTATTTGAACAGTATTAACAACAATTACGCGATCATCCCGATAAACGTGAATGTCAAGAAATTGAAATATTAAAAAACAAGTAAAAAAAGATTTAATCGATTGTACTGATGGTTTTTTGTATTTTCGATAGTTTTTCAACTTTACACGAAAATTTAAAATAATGTGAAACAGGTCGGTCAACAACTATCAACCGTTTAAAAGAACATATTGGAACATTAGAATATGAAAATGCTGAATTAAAACAAGAAAAGATATCATTGAACGTAAACAACTAGATCTTATGCATCAATTACAACAGTGTCTAAACAACGACAACAGCAACAATCAAAAACTCCATCATTATCAAAAACCATGATTGTAAGGAATTTTGAAACGTCAATTGAAATAAAAATAACATCAAATAAACGATGAACGCCAACAACAAGTGTTGATGTTGAATTAACAATGGAATCAGCATCAATACCATTACACCCACACCCAATTATTCCATCAGAAAAAATTGATTCAGGAAATGGTGGAAATAATGAACATTTATCACCATAAGTAGACGAGAGAAAATATACAGATGACAATATTGATTCTATCTTATCTAGCAGTAAGATTGAAAATATGGTTCAATGATCATGAATATGTATTGATCTTTGGCATGTTCACTATCCTAAATATGTAACAAAACTAGAGATGTGTAAAATCAATATTTTACGATATATTAGGCTTGCCACTACGAGAAAAAAAGTTGCCATAAGCGGAATTGTAGATTACAGCTAAGTATTCTATAGTTTTAAGCGAATTATCTTATAAATCATATCAATCAGAACATAATTCGAGAGAGATAATTCAATACAGTGCTAGTTTTTGATTAAGTAAATTAAAAACGAACAAGTATCGACAAATGTTTTTAGACTTGATGTCAATAAATTCTGAAATAGTTTTCTTCTAAACCGGGACCAAAAAACCTGAGGTCGCACATCTGTAGATACGATTCATTTGATAGCCACCATATATTGTCATGAAAAATAGTTCTGAAAGAAATATATTACAATATTTAAGAGTAGAAGTTTGCTACTATTTTTAATATCTATGAACCATTTACTTCTGCTCGTATAACAGTTCAATAGAAGGAAACAGAAGGTTTGATCTTCTTGTTAACTACAAGCAATCGTATTTTATATAGTTCAGAGATGAGCATAGGACACGACGATCCTGTCTAGCCTTGTCTTACAGAATAGGACGACACTGGCCATGTGATTCAAACTGAACAAAAATCCCTCGTATACCGAAAATCACGACCGGTAATAGTTTGATACTTAAATGATCGGCTATCTTCGAAACACTCTTCTATTACAGTATACCAATAGTTATTCTCTGGCTGACAATCTACTGCCAATATACTTTTTTGAAGGTACTATAAGACAGAAATGAATTTTTTATGAATTCAGGCGGTGACATAAAGTTATTGTTTTTTGTTGTTCTGTTTAGGTTATTATCGGCTATGACCAATTTTCATTATTTTAAACCGTTCATCGGCAATGATGAGTCAAATTATCGTGCTACTCTTGACTATGAATCATTATTAAACATGACAACGTCTACATAATCATCAACAACAACAAAAAACATAGCATTTAAAGAAAACATATCAATATCAACAAACGATTCAATAATTGAAGAAATTCATCATAATGATGAACGTATTAAATCTGATCTATCTAGACAAATTCTATGTCCAAATGGTTCTATTTTAACAGAATCTAATACTGGTGAACAAAAAGGACATTATACAGATGGAAAAATTAAAATCAAAGATGCACAATGCAATATTATTCTAGCAAAAAAAGACTGTAACAAATAAGATTAATAAATGAAAACATGTTTTTTTATTGTTTTTCAGGTAGCTGTGTATATTTGTTTGTTAAAATCTGTCCAATTGTTTTATTTCTTATTGTTGCCTTTTGACCTCGGGTAATATAATATCTTATTTGCTCTTAATATTCTTTGTGACTATTTTCATCTAATGATTGTATAAAAATATTCTAGATTAATAAACTTGTAATGTCAATTAAATGAATTGATTCATGTCTAATTTTTTGACTTGGGTATGGATGCAAGTCTTCTCTTTACCTACACTCACAATCATACCAATTTGTATACATACACAAAATACAACTCGATTAGCTTCACTGATAGAGATGTATTTGCTTTGCTTTCTTTTTTTTAGTATCGATGATTCAGCATTGTTATCGACAAACTGATAAGGAAAATATATGTGAAACATGATATTGAGTTAGCCTTTTTTTTTAATTACTGTCATGGTTTTTCATCTCTTGAAGAAATTCACAAGGGTTTTATTAAACGTTTAGTGTCTTTTTTTAGTAATACAACGGGTGGAATTTATAGTAGATTTGAAAAACACTTTCATTTAGCGTAGGAATAGCAGAAATCATGCTTGTATTAGCATGTTTTTAAAATCTGCTGGAAACTCCACACAATTTATTAATGAAGAGATACAAATGTCTGATAAAGCCATTGTAAATTTCTTAAAGAGATGAAAAAACAATGACAGTAATAATAAAAAAAAAAGGCTAACTCAACGTCATGTTTCACACATATTTCATTATCAGTTTGCTAAAAAAAATATACTGAATCATTGATATGACAGCAGAAAAAAAGTGAGCAAATCTATCTGTGAAGCTAATCAAGTTGTGCGGGGTATGCGTGTATGCAAGTCGACATGAGTGTGAGTATGAGTAAAGAAAAGGCTTGCAATCACATTCACATCCAAGCCGACACATTAGACCTTAAAAAATATTAAGAGTAAATAGGGCATTAAATCACCCGAGAGCAAAAAACAACAATAAGAAAAACAAAAAGAATTAGATAGATTTAAACAAGCACATACATATGTGACTCAGTTAGTTTCAGTTATAAATTTGCTAATTTTGCTTTCCTTCTGCCAATATCGATGATTCAGCATTCTTATCGACAAACTGATAATGAACTATGTATGAAACATGATATCGAGCTGGTCCTATTTATTACTGTCATGGGTTTTCGTCTGTTTAAGAAGTTTACAAAAATTTCATCGAACGTTTAGCGTCTTTTTATTAATATAATGGGTGGAATTTCTAGTAGATTCCAGGCGCGTGCTAATAAAAGCGTAATTTCTGTTACTTCTACGCTCAATGGGGATGTACCTACAAGTTACCACACAGTGTCTATTTGTGACAGTCTTCCGAAAGTCGATAAAGATTACAATCAGCACGAACAGTCTAAAAATTTGCCGGATGCCAATTATTGGGTGCGTATCGTTGACAAGGATGCCCAGCCAAAACGCTACAAAGTTCAACACATGTTAGCCAATGGAGAGTGTAGGAAAATATTCAAATATTTTTGAATCAACTCCAAAGATTTCGGTCATTTTTAGACACATACTTATGCTTAGATCATCCTGTGTTCAGAGCGTTTCTTAGAGCCTATAATTCGCATGAAGATATTGTTTTATCTCCTGATGATATTTGGCTTATGATTTGTATCTATTTTTCCAAATACGTCAATGAGAATAGTGAAAAATTACGCACAATATTTGTTGACCATGAAGGCAAGAAAACATTGACAATTTACCAAACGGACATTGTTGAACCTAAGTACATATTTGTTTACATCATTTTTTTGAAGGAATTATTTTTCTTTTTTTGCATAGTTGGGACGATTTTCTTGAAGACATGCGTCTATTAATGCGTGACAATGTGAAAAGTGATGTTATCGACATACTCGCCTCGAATTTTTCGACCACAACCAAAGTTGAATCATTACTTTCATGTGTAACTATTATGGATACATTCAAACAATACTTTGAATATCAATGTATAATAACAAAATGTGGTATTCGTAATGTTCACTTCATGGGTACGCTAGATGACTGGAAATTGTTGCGTCATAAGACTGAACAACTACAAAATTTTACAACATCCAGAAATGATAGTTTTGTTACTTATATTGAAGGATTGTTGCCCATCATTGATCAGTTCATTCAGACTTATCAGGGTAATGTAGATAACAAATTCTGGAACAAGGTTATGGACATAAATCATTGGGGTGGGGGACGTTCAGGAAGGTAATTTATATTGTATATCTAGATCTTCAATAATCCTTTAAAAAAATGAAAGTGGAATAATTTTTTCCGAAAAATAGCAATAATCTAATCTGGATAGCTCTGTAATTTCTCAAACTTCGAAAGATTTATTTTATTTGTCTAGCAAATAAAAACGACGATTTGATTTTTTTTACAGTCCGACTGGAACGAATGTGACCGGGTGGTTTCTTCGCCTTTGCTACGGATTCCATGAGCAGAAGAAGTGCGATATTCAATTGATTAGACTCAATTCTCTTGTTGTACCTGTCAAGGTTGAAAATGAAAAGATCAATCAATCGAAAATGTGCTACGTAGCTGGTGGTTTTCACGGAGTTGAGTCACGCGATGGTCGACATAAGCCGGTGATGAGTCTCGCTATTATGGATGACACGACTACTATCGGACCTTACACTCGTAAATAATTGATCAGTGCTTGTTTGAGCTGATTTTGTGTAGAGAATTACATGTCACAAAATATAAATTTTATCCAGTCATTTACGAATAAATCCATAAAAAAATTGAATAATCAATGGCAGTTAATAAATTACAGCTAGATTGATTTTAAGATCAATTATACATATGCTATTCGACACACTTTGATAAGTAACTGTTATTGATGCATTGATGGCATTCATTTTGCCTATTTTTCGAAAACTCATCTCATTCTATCAAAATCATGAGCGAAGCGTTTTCTCAAAACAGACGGCGGAGCCTGAAACGAAAATTGACGATTGTTACATGGATTATTCTTAGCAAAACCCTGTCGTTTCTTCAAAGTAATGTTCATGATTATCAATATTTTTGATTATTCACTGGTCTATACAGAAAAGAAAAAAAGAAGATAATTATAAATTTACCTTTATTTCCATGAATTGCTGAGCTCTGTAAATGAAATACACTTGTTTTTTGACAAATACTGGAAAAGATACTAAACGTTTCATTTCCATGAATTAGCCTAGGTCTCATCGATAATTCTGTAAGAATTTTTAATCTTTCATCGCAAATCAAAATTTTCTCTAGGTTCATACACGTTATGAGGCGTTATATTGTATACGATACTAATATTGACCGTCATCTGATACTTGCTTAACAATCGATATACATCGTCAATATTATTCAGTGATTTCATTTGAAAAAGAATCCATGAGATGTTGAGCGAGATACAATATTGGATAAAAAGAAATGAGCATTATGGATCCTTGAAGGTTAAATAGACTGACATTGAGAAATGTGTGTCATTGTCTGCAAGAACAGGTGCTGGTCTTGTTTTTTTCACATATACTGCAACTTACATTTACTCGCCAGGTTTCACAAAAGAATCCGGAGAGACTGATATAGTTGTCGTAAAATTAGATAGTTCTAATCGCTTGAAAGTATCGTACACTATATAATTATAGAAGTTCAATAAAAATAGTGGTTAAATTATATGTGATGATTCTCTCATTTTTGGAGAAGAACATGCGAAAAACAGACAGAGATGCAAAAGTATTTCGTTCACGCGTAAGATATGAAATGGTGCACAAGAAGAGCGGTTGGGATGGTATTTATTATGGTAATTTTAGTGATATTGTGTGTATTAAGCCGGCTAATGACTTGAACTAAAAGAGAAAACAAGAACAATACAGAGACCTTCAGAGTAGCTTGCAACATACCGAGTCTGAATAGAGAAAGAAGTAGAGGTTAACGTCAGACTACATTCGAGACGACATTTATTAGGTCGAACTTTTATTATTAAATTTGTGAATTTTATCATTACATCATGTTTTTTCAATTATAAATTGATTCTATGAAGAAGAATCAAATGTTTTTCTAATGATCAACTAGATAATCTAGTTGAGAGCGAGATATAGCTACCACGATCACGATTTCATACCTCCTAGAGAACTCATCAGATGGTTTGAATCATGCTCCAATCTGTTTGATCTCGAATTATCAATCATTAGATGCGTCAAACTACTCTATTATTAGTGGCTCACCCGAAGACAATGTACTGATAAAAACAGGCGTTCTCGAACTTTCTGTCTCTGAGACCATCTCGTTCAAAAAGTTTCAGGACGGATTTTATATAAAAACACCAAGAAGTGCTGCGAATGCATTGAAATTGTTGTCTGTAGATAATTCGCACGGTATTATATCTATGGACTAGAGTAGTGAAATGACAACACTTTCTACACAATCCTAAAGATACTGATGAAAAATCCAAAAGTTGAACATCGTTCAACAATACATTCTCACTTTTGAGTCAATTACCAACCAATATTTATAAACATACACTAGCAGTTGATAGAAACAATGCTTCATAATGGATATTGATGTGGGGTTGTGGATATGAGAATGAATATTCTCTTGATTCAGACATCCTAAAGAAGCCCGATCAAATCCGGCTTATTCGGAATCTATAAAATCGGAATTGGTGCATTTTTATTTCTCTATATGTGAAAACAGATACAATTGTGAGTAGCGAACTATCTTTGATTGCTTTATTGAAACGATTATTGATCATGAAAATACATATATGGTTTGTTGAGTTCATTTTTCACTCGTTTTTATTATTGTTCATGCCAAGAACAATAACGAAAAGTACTTTTCATCATTATTCGACGACTTTGGCAGTAAATTGAAATGATTCAATTATTAGAGAAATTCTTTCCATAAACATTCGAATAGTCGTTGTTGAATGACGATGCTCGTCTGTTACTTGGTCATGTTAAATATTCAGATTGAGTTGATTTTGTTTGAAAGTGTTTTCAGGTGTTCTGATTCTTCAAATGAGTTGCACGCTGTTTAGCCCATCTTTCTTTCCAGAATTCAGTTATTGTTTCGACTGATTGGAGTTTATCTCTGTTCAAATCTGTTTGTTTTTTCAAAAGAAATTCTTTGGTGTTGCTACCAGTCCAACCACAATAAATGCCACGTTGATCACCGTGATAGAAAAGTTGATTACTATCGATATGCAATTGTTGCGCTAGAAATCGTAATGATTGCCATTTTGATTGTTTTTTAACGTTGAATTTTGGATAATTTTCTTCTAAAAAACGATATGCTTTATCCATAAAGGAGACTGGAATATGACTAGTTCCATATCCTTTTGTATAGCCAATGAATTTCAATTGTTTGAGTCGATCATATTGAATAGATTTTCCATGAATCGATGTTGTTGTGATCAAAGCTAAAGACTTTGAATATTTCATTTCATAGAATTGATGAAGTTCTATGGAAAATGCAAGCATAGCCAATAATTTTCCACCACAAAAATCAAATCCGAATGGTTGTACAGGAACACAAATCGATAAATTAGCCGAATGATCACGAATATGTTTCTTCAATTGACCTCGTTTTTTCTCATCAAAACCGATAAATTCGTCTTTGAACTGGCTTTTCAATAGATCGGTTGTCAATTGAATAATACCGAGAAAACGTTTTGAATATTTATCGTGAATCAAAACCGACATAACACGACCAGGTGTTTCACATTGAGGTATTGATGATATATTATGCCGAATGAAATTAAATAAATCACGTTGATCTTCATTTTCTACAGGGATCAATTCTAGTTGAATTCGTTCAACATCATCGTACGATGATGAATTCCAGAACAGATTCGAATAAAAACTGGGATCGTTTTTTGGACAATAACTCGATTTTGTTTCTTCTTGATGTTTTTTCACTGACAATCGTTCAATTTCTTGAAGAATTTCGTTTTTGAGATCCATCGTAAACACCGATTATTGTTGGAAAAAGGCTTTAAAATGTAAAATCAACGATGATAGAGTTTTTATACTTAAATTGAAGCTATTTCGCAACAACGACACATTTTTCACCCTGATTATAAAAAAAAGAATTTTAGGTCAAAGTGTCAATGTTCTGATGAAAGAATTTCTTTTCTTCTTGCTGGAATCATTCTTGCGTCATTACAGAATAAATACAAAATAAATCTTTCGCAACTTGTCCTTCGACAAATCAACTTCTTCAATACATGAAATCATTTCTAAAAAAGTTTTCGATTGTGTTTTTTTGAGACATGTCTTCCATTTGGACAACTTGCATTTGATAATGATCAACAACTCATTGAACTAAGTTCAACTTGGATGAAATATGACATTAATGTGCAGAATTGGTCAAAGAATCCAACTTCAAAAGAAAAGAATTATTCAATGAATTCGAAAATGAAATATAAATGTTCGTGAGATTAAGAAAAAAGACAAACAACAATCTCTTGTCAAAGAATTTTCTACTTGAATTTTACAATGGAATAGCGAACGATGAATCATCGACGCTGACTCAACATTTAATCATCGAGTCGATCTCATTCACTGGAGATGATTAATCGAATTGCAAAGAACTCTGAAAATGAGCATCGAATTGATTTGAATTCGTTTGTTGTCATCTTTGGTTATCAATGATTGAATAAAAAAAAGTGACTCAATAGTTCTTTGAAGAAAATCCATCGAGTTTCAATATAGAACAAATTTTTTTGGAATCTCATTTCAATTATTGAAGTGACATTGGATTTGATTTAGAGAAGCTTTTGAAATTTTCTATGAGTTCGAAATAAAATATTTTTCGTTGATCGATTAAATCCGACTCAAACTTGATTTTTCGGTCAATTGACGAAATCTGTTCGTTGTATAGCGATTGAATTTGTCTTGACTCAAGTAATCTCTAATTAATCTTCTTCGATTCGAAAGAAATGTTTATCTTTTGATCAAGTCCACTTCGATATAAAACGATCTTGTCATGGAAAAAGAATCAACCACGATTTGAGAAGAGACTCTTTGTTTTTTCAATCAAAATTCAAGACAATTCTCGAACAAATTCGAATGTCCGATTCTAAACATTTTTGATGGATGTTAGTTGTCAATTGAAAATGAACGATGAAAAATAGTTTCTTATCTGAGTATGACATCGTACTCAAAGATACAAATGATTCTCATGATGTTCTTGTTTACTCATGTGACACAGTGAAACAAATTGACAAATCGAATGTGATATTAATCGAAATTGTATATCATTCAGTCGAAATCAAGTCGAAGAATTATTTGATTCGATATCAAAAGAACATTTGATTTCGTTGTCATTCACCATCATGTTTATGCATGTCTCTCGTGAATGAGGAAAAAGATGATTTCTTTTTACCGTCTGCAGTAAATAATACAAAAAAGTTTGTCTTTTTTTAAGTAAAATAATACTATTCGCCTTGATTGATCAGATGATTTCAATACAAGAAAAAAAAATTATTTATTGTCATGTAATGATACTCAGTGTTGAAGTTTGTTGGGTAATCGTCGATGAGTCACGATTAATCATCGCACATGAAGCAATTTTCATGATATCGTAGACAATGATCAAATAAGTAAAGTATATTCTTGTAAATAATATTCAATTAGAGATCATTTTTAAATACAATGGACAAATATTTTTTTCTTTGATCTTGGTCATAAACAATAATAATAAGAAAAAAATCCAAATAATATTTAACGTTTTATTAGAGATAAGTATTTGTTCGAAATATTTATATAATTTTTATAATGAGAACAAATACTTTTAAAACAGTTATTAAAAATATGATGAATCTATATGTAACTATATAGCGTTTGTTAATAAAAGCTTTTATGTTTTTAGTAATTATGCCACAGGCAGATAATTGTTTTAATTACTTAAATAGCAGTATAGGTTTGTATTTTAATTATGGAAATTTTCGAAAGATCGATGAATTAATATAATGCTATTCCGTTTGGACGTAACAATTGATAGTTGAAGTGAACAAATGATCACCAAGACTTGCATATCCAATGGCTGCTGTAGAAAATAAGTAATTTCACTTTTAATTTTATAAAGGGCTATTAGAAATACATACGATACGAAAGACGGTATTGTGCCAAGGAAATATACTTTTTTGAGAGAATATAATAATATAGAAAAACATGGTAATAACAAGGAAATCTTTTTGCTAAAGTTAAAAGCTTCATCAATGACTGCTGCTTCAGATAAATCAGAACTACTTTATTTCGTTTTCTGTGACAAAAGCTCATACAAGTGAGAAATGAATTAAATGTGTCAAAGTTCTTGTATCTGAACATTTCGTTCGCATGAAATGAGAACAATATCCTAAACTGTGTTCACTTGCATTTTTAACATATATACTAAGATGCTTATACATTCTTGTCTGTCTTTCTATGACACTATGTTATATAGTCTGGGTTCTTCATCGAAAAAATATAGTTGTTTTCTTAGATCGGGCCAGGGTAGACCCAGGAGGTTTTGAAGAGGGGTGTTGATGCAATCAAAATATAAAGTTTCAGGAAAAAAATTCTAAAATTAGTATGAAATTAGCTTTAATGAGAGGGATGATTGCATCTCATTCACTCACTGTGGATCCACCACTGAATCCAATGGTGAATAAAATTGTATTCGTAGCATTTCCAGTCTGCCATAGAAAAAAAAAATAATATCATAATCATAAATGAGTAAATTCATCCTACAATAGGTGATATTATTACTTGATTTAAAGGAGTTCCTTTAATATCTATTTTAAATATTTAAAAATAAAATTCAAATGAAAAACTTTGATGGATCCATCGATTTATTTTATTAGTACATGGAACCGGCTGTTGAATAAGCTTTTTCTAGCTTTACATGATGCTGTCCTCTATTTGAATTTAAAGAATTTCGTTGAAATTTTTATCTTTCTATTGAATTAGATAAATAAGAGGCTTCTTGACAAGGTTCATAAAATATAAATAAATAATGATGAATTGATTTATTTAAATAAAAATTAAATTACTTTCATTAATTATTTCTTGATAAATAAATCTTAATAAAGCTGTTCTAGCAATAACTTCAGCATGCGAATCGTGTAACAAACAACATTGTGTTCCACAGCCCTGTTTTTTTCACCTAAACATTTTTTTATCTGTACCCATTGAAATTATGTGGATTTGATTATTTTCATTAGGAAATACAAAAAACTGCTGAATGAATTAATTTATTTGATGAAGATTTTACACGACAGGGAAACATTATATTTATTATAACAAGATAATGTGATTTCTTCGGCTAAATCATGTTTTTTCTTCGAATGATCATTTCATTGTTCTTAATCATGTATTGATAAATCCATCGAAATTCAATTTCACTTTTCTTTATTTTTATATTCTAAATGTCCTTAGAAGTTTTTCGTTTTTTTTTCGAAACCAATTGTCAATCAAGATTTGTTGTGTCAGACTAAGTAGAGATTTAGGCAAAACTAAACCGAGTTTTTGAAAAGATTTCAAAATTTGAAAAAGTCTAAAAAGATGAGAAGAAAGAACTAATTCATTATTACTAAACCTGATTTGTCCAGGAGAATCAGGAGCTGTTTTCCAAGACTTTCTACTGACTTTTAGTTTTTAAGAATAGAAGAAAATCTCCTGGTTTTTCTACTTGATTTAACAAAAACACTCCTAGGGAACTTTTCATTATTTTTGCGGATTTCTTCTGTTTTCGAAAATATCAATGTGGTCGCCCTGTACTAATCTCACATGTCTAGGTTAAGTTCTGTTCGACTGTAATTCAAGGTTAATGAAATATAGGAATCTGTAGAGTTCGCCACTGTTTTCTACTGAGGTTTAGTTTTGTTTAATTGTCGTCGAATTTTACTTGGTTCATAGATGATACTGTCAAGTTTTATTCAGTTATGTTCCTAGCGAAAAAAATGAAGCATGTTTTGACATATATATTTCCTGTGGTAGAATAATGACTGTCTTCTGTCGGAGTTTAATACTCTAAAAATTTATAAATTTACTTCGTTTGCGGATAGAAACACTTTCGAGACTCATCTTCCGATGTTGACGAAGAAGATGTCATTGGCACATACATTACAGTATGAATACTCTGTCTAGTGAGAAAAGAGGGCACGTTCTATGTTATTTTAATACAAACAAAAATTCGAATTTATTTTGAAATAAAAAAATATTAATTCGTAGTTTTGCGCCTAATTAAAAATAAATTCTGCCTAACTTTAATTTAGTCATTGTCGCATAGATTTATGATGAAAGAGATCGTTAAACATATATCTAGAATACATTAAGTTTACTAGTTTTTAGAAAAATCAATACGATAAGATTCTCTTGTTATTAAATATTGAAATACTGATAGTTAATTATACTAACGAGATTGAACAACTAAACAAAACAAAAAGACGTGATCAGGACAACTAAAGAATGTACCTTTGTTAGAGAAAGTAGTGTTTGATTATAATGTCCACTAATTTTTGTCAATTAAAATCATTGTAAAGTTGACACATAATATAAATGCATGAGTGAATTCGTTTTCATAATTGAATACATATCAACAATAATGAATATAAGTTAATAAAAATAAGATGACATCCTCAATTGAAAATTCGTTGATAAAGAATTGTTTGAAAGAAAATTTCTAAATATTTCGTTTCTATTTTTAGTCTTTGTTAAAGATATTTGATTTTTCACAGTAAAATAAGAATCCTATTTCAAATCAATAATTGCATATAAGATCAGACAAAAAAGTTTTAATTTATCTTGGTTTGCATTTTTTAATGACTTGAAATAATCAATTTGAACATATTTATTTCAAGATAAACAAATAAAAGATAATGTATCTCGTAAAGTTTCATAACAGAGACAATATTATATTAGTAAAGGAGAAATTTTGAGTCCAATTATAACGGATACGACAGAAGCAAGTATTAATTTTTCATGGACTGTTATTTCAAATTAGATTCAACCAGAAAGTTTGATACGAATACTAAAAGATACATAATTTTGTGTAGAAATGTGTATTGATATGCTCTATTTTAAATGAAAATCTTTCGTTTCTTTGTAACATCAAAATTACGAGAACGTATTTTTGTATGTTGTGTGATTGTTGAAGGATAGGTAACAAAAGTGTTTCAAACCAAACATACTACAAGATGCATCGAAAAATTCTACATAACTTACTATAAGAAAGAAAATTTTGAACTCAATATAACTTGACAATAATTAATTTTCTAGTTGAGCACATGATGTTGTCATGGATATACAGTAATTTTCATGCTACAAAGGAACGACAAATGCTGATTCGAAACAAAACATATTAATAAATTTTGCACAAAATTTTCTATCTTTTACAAAACCTTTCTTGAGGAGTCTAAATTGACGAAGAGAGTCTATGGAAAACCGGCAATTTTCTATGCTGAACGCGTTATATCTGTTTTTATTTCTACAATTTCGATTGAAATGATTTTATTTCAGAGTTATTTCACGATTGATCATTAAACAGAAATCTTCGAAGACAAATATTTATCTTTTCACTCAAAAAAAACGTCGAAAAATTGAACGAAACTCAACAAAAAATCGAACATTCATCAATAGAGAAATCGAGATAACTCATAATCGTTTGTATCTATGACGAGTTATTTGATTTTTGATGAAATTTTCCAGTTAATTTGATATCGATGAATATCATTGAAATGAGAAACTTGTTGAAATAATCCTCTAGATAATCAAAGAATAAATGACGTTTGAACATTTATGCCAAAAAAAAAGTGTGTATATTTTATTAATAAAAGAAGAAGCTGTTAGCTCAATCCCTGCAGGATTTACACGTAAACCACGATGTAGTTACTCTTGGCAATTACGAGAAGATTGTTTTCATTTATCGATTTAGCAGTATATTTCTAAATCATCCTTTTACTTATTCCTTCGCAAATGAAGTCAGGAAGTAGTTCACGTATTATAATAAGATGTTGTTGATATGCAGTGTTCGATCGTATGTCAACAACGTCTTGTGCAATGGATGGCAGGGTCCCAGGCTGTCTGTCACGATCTGTGGACAGTAGACATGTGGTTCACTTTTATCGCTATATTTTTCAACATTCTTTTTACTAATTACTAAATAATTATTTATGAAGGGAGTTATGAATTAGCAATTAATTATTTGTTTATTAGATATTAATTAAAATATCTGTCACAAACTGTAGGGAGGGTTCAAGTTTCTACCTTATATACTTTGATACTTCTTTTAGATCATGTTTCACAAAGGAGTCTTCGAAAAAACTTTTTCAAAATCGACATTGTCGAGGAAATGAGATTGAATAATAAGTGATTTTGATGTAAGTATACTTCTCTATGAACGAATTTCGATCTTTGCTTCTTGCACAAAATTCGTCAATATATATTGTTATTTTTTTCTATTATATAAAAAGTTGATTTTTGTTTGAATCTTGTTTAGAAGTAAATTAAATTTAATCTCGAAAATTAATAATGAAAACTATCTTCATTTATTGTTTTATAATAAAGAATGAATTATTTTTCTTTTCGTCATTGTTTTTATTGAATTTTCATTGTAGTTTTATTTTGTAAATAAAAACTTCTTTAGAACAATTTTCAATTTTCTCTTGTTTTTTTTTCTAAAATATAGAAATTATTTTTATTTGTTAATTCTTATTTTAAAAATTTTTTCTTGAGAATAAATTACATATTTTAATTTAGAAAAAAATTAGTTTGAATTGTCTTAAAAAATTTTTTTCAATTGTTAGAATTAAAATAAAATTGAGATTATAAGTAAATATAAAAACTGAATTACATTTGGAGTTTTTTATAGTAAAGACTCAGATGAAGTTGTCCTTGAGATTGATCTTGATGTTTATCTTCAATATCAAACCAATCATCAATAGAACCTAAAGAGAAAAGCATTTAAAAAACAAATCGAGAATAATATTATTTTCTAGAAACCTTTATAATATAAATTATGCAAATCAATTTGAAGAGAACCGATTTTATCCTTTTTAATTAAATCTTTATCATAAGCATCAATATGAAGAATATTTTGACCTTCTGCATGATTACTAAAAAGTATATTTATAAATTCATAAATTAAATAAATTAAAAACAAAATTTACAAAAAAAATGATTCATTCCATACTGGATCATTCGAACGTCGTTTGACTGTTGTTTTTTGCTTTTGATTAATATCATCAAGATAACTTTCAA